>MDKJ01360627.1:0-49375 GCA_005239525.1 Nicotiana knightiana
GCTCTTGTCCATATGGCTGCTTGGTTTTTGGGTCTTTTCTGGTTAATTTGTCCCAGAAATTATGATAATAGACTCGATAAAGACAAGGAATCTGGTCCTCAGGAGTAAATCCAAGTTCTGGAAACCATTTATGAATCCAGGGAATTGAAAACTCAATGAAAAAATACATTTGATCAATTTTTTCAAGATTACAAATATGATCTGAGAGATATAACTCTGTTAGAAAAGGGGATACCTTAGCCCATTCTTTGTATAAATTTAAATACTCTGATGGCAAAATTTTTACTGAAGGACCATGAAATTTCCACCAGTTTATAAATCAGTTACGAATTGGTTGATGAAAAGTTTTTGCACAAATTTTTATAAATCAAGTGTGCTTATGTTTATCATTATTATAATAAAATACTTTATTAAAAGCTCGGATATAATCCCAATAAGTAAGGTTCATGTTTATTTTTTTCACACAAACCTGTCTTTCATTCATAGTGGAGATTCCCCATTCTTCTGCAGATATAATCTGTTTGATAATAATCTTTGAGAAGTTATAAACTTCTTTCTCATGATCTGAAGTGAAATGCTGAAATTCAGCACTCCCTGTATGAATCAGAATAGCTTCATAATATGATCGAGTTTTATAAGACTCGCCTGGGAAATATAACCCTTTTATCAAATATCTTTGGAATATCTTCCAAGGTTCATCACTTCTCTGAATATCAGAGTTTTCCAAAAGAAATATAACTTCTTTGGTGGATGCTTCTTCAGAGCATTTTTGGGTATCACCCTCTGTTATTAAAGAAGCGTAGGTATCACCTTGCTCTTTTATTTCCAGATATGCTTTAAGCTGCCCATATAATGGACTATCTGCTGGAATATCTTCCAGATTTATAGTTGGCTTTGCAGATGATGCTTCGCCAATTTTTGAGTTTATCAGACTTCTGTTTCCCAGTTGTATGACTGGAAAAGATGAGGCGTATGATGACCTCTGAGAGGATTGAGAGGCTGATCTTCCTCTTCCTCTATTTCTTCCACCTTTGCCGCGTATCTGCGACCAAGGAAGGTCGTTCCCTCCCATGCTGCAAAATTAGAAAATTATATTAATGGAGGTCAAAATAATTATTCATATCATTTAATTCAATTGATTCAAAATAATCTTCTAGATCTAAACAATAAGGACTATCATCATCCTCATAATCATGTATAGAGAAATGAAATTCTTGCATTTCTTCCTGTATAGCAGCAACAATTAGTTTTTCAAGAATCATTTCTTGAATATCTCTTCCTAAAGGAATAGCTTTTAAGATAGTAATTAATTTTTTATCATCAAAGAAAGCTGCAAAATAAGACATAGTCAATTATTTAAGTATTCTCTAGATAGAAAATCTGGGAGAGAATTATCAATTCCCTTTTTATACAAGATTTCAAAATCAAAAGGAGCTAGTTGGGCCTGCCATCTAGAAAACATTAATTTTGAAGCATCATGTTTAAAATCTTCATCAAACATATGTTTAACAGATTGAGCATATGTTTTAATCAGAAATTTCTGATTATAAAGATCATCCTGGAATTTTAAAACGCATTTAACAATGCATAACATTTCATGTGCCACAGTCGCATACTTTCGCTGAGCTTCAGTCCATTTGCATGAATGATATCGAATAAGATATTCATGCTTATCAGGGGATTAACTTGTTTAAGTATTCCTCCATAGCCAATATTAGAAGCATCAGTCTCAATAATTTTTTGCCAGGCAGGGTTAGCAAGAGTTAAGCAAGGCAAAATTTTGACCCTTGCTTAATGTTTTTAACAAGTTCAGTGGGACTATCATTCCAAGGGAATTTATTGCCCTTTTTATCCTTCTTTAACCTATCAGTTAAGGGTACTAAATCTCTAGAAATATTTTTATAAAATGGAGAAATATAATTCAAACTTCCCAAAAATCTTTGTAGCATAGTCCTGTCTGTTATAACATCAGGAAATTTTGAAGCAAAGTCAATAAATTTTTGAATAGGAGTAATTTTTCCTTGACATATTTGGTGTCCAAGGAACCTGTCATCAGTTTGAAATAAACTCATTTTTGATTTAGAAATAACTAAACCATTTTGTATAACAATTCTTTTAAAAATATCAAGATGCCTGATATGTGTTTCAAGAGTTTTGGAGTAAACCAAAATATCATCTATATAAACAATGACAAAATCCAAATATGGATTTAAAATATCATTCATAATTTTTTGAAATTCAGATGGGGCATTTTTTAAACCAAATGGCATAACTATTGCCTAAAAGGAACATTAAAAGCAGTTCTATAAGTATGCTCTTTAAAAATCTAAATTTGCCAATATCCTGATTTTAAATCAAATTTTGAAAATATATTGGCATCATATTAATCTTGATAAAAGATCCTTTTTATTTGGAATAGGATATCTAATCCATTTTAAAAATTTATTTAAAGGTTTATAATTAATAACCAATCTACGAATACCACGTTCTTGTTCAACTGCTTTATTAACATAAAAAGCAGTGCAAGACCAAGATGACTTTGAAGGTTTTATCAAACCTTTTTGTAAAAAACTATCAATCTCTTTTTTGCAAAATTCCACTAACTCAGCATTCATTTGACATGGTCGTGACTTAGTGGGAATATCATTTTCGCAAAAGCTGTCCTCATATGGCAAAGTCACAATATGCTTTTTCCGATTCCAAAAAGCACTTGGGTGGTCGGCACAAATATCAATAGCCATTTGTTCAGAAATCAATTTTATTTTTTCCTGTACTTTAGCAGGACAGAGTGTATCAACAATGTTCATACTGTAAATTTCCATTTGTAAAGAATCAATATGCCTTTGTTTCATATGGGTCAAAGTATTGATGTCTCTAGTTACTGGTTCAGTTATGAAATCAAATTTTATGGTATTACCATTAAAACTAGCTATGAAGCCATTTGAATCTATTTTTGAAAAGGGATAAATGACATTTATAAAAGGGGTTCTAAGTGTAATTGGAGGATGCATTTGATTTTTCACTAAAAAGAAAAAATGAGGAATGCACACTTTATCTTGGCAAATATGAGTATTAGATAATTTATACTTTATATCTAATGCATGATTAAAAGCTGATTTAACAACATGAGTAGTTTTTTCATAAACCTAGAAGGGATTAATCCTTCTTGAATACAACTAACATCTGCTCCACTATCGATCATTGTAGTGCTAGAGATTTTAAAGTCGTGCTTAATTAAAATAGTACATTTAATGTACCATCGATGTGCAGTTACAATCTGCATCATTCCCAGAAAACTGTCTTGTTTTGAACTAATAGGAATCTCATCATCTTTACCTTTATCAACTATACCTTTTCCTTTATCAGTAGGCGGTGTTGAGGGAGGAGAATCATCATTCTCGTCATTCTCTAATTGAGAAATTCTCTGATCATGAATCATTTGATTCTGTTTGAGAGATTTAATCTCATTTTTAAGTTTTTCAACTTCAGTTTTTAAATCATCAAGAGAAGTATGTCTAATTTCAATATCTTGACTGCCTTTTTTCTCAAGACGAGTAAAAGCTTCTTTTAAAAAATAAGGATTTGAATCTATAATATCAATCTTCTTCGGTTTTTCAAACGATTTTGAAGAAGAAGAAGGTTTAGAAGAAGCCATTTCTAAAATTTTGTTTCTAATTTTTTCATTAGAAACTTCTTTTAATAGTTCAATCACATTATCAGAAGTTATCATATCAAATTTTAAATCTTCAAATTGAGATTGAATTTTATAAAATTCATACTGTTCACACGTACAAGTATCACCTGCACAATTAACACAAGCTTTTGAGACAGAGTAAATATCAGAATTATCATTACCACTACTGTCATAACCGTGTTCTGAACCTGTTCCATAATAATCTGATTCAGATCCTGAAGTGTATAACAAATCATAGACTTTGTCACGAGTGCCTTTGTCAAGTCCTAAAAACTTAAGCTTTTCAAGCTTATAATTTGGAGTAATGTGTCCATACTTGCCAATCTTATAACATTTGTTGTCCTTTAGTTCTCTCTTAGAGAAATTTCTTGCAAATCTGGTACACTTGCGGTGAGCTTTCTTAGCTTCATGCTTTTCTTTTGACAGTTTTGAACGACGATGTCTTCTATGAGAATTCCTTGAATCCTTCTTATCAAAATACTTCTTCTTCCCTTTATCTTGGGAAGGTCCTTCCATTCCAAATTGGGTACAGAAATCTCCTAATTGGGATTTTTCTGACTTCTGGTTTCTTTTCACCTGTTGAGCTAATTTTAACTCATTGCATAAGATTAAACCTTCTTGGGTGCAAGTACCTACCAGCTTACTATAGGTGTAATTATCATAAGGAATCTCAGAGAGATGTCCTCTTAGGATCTTCTTAACCCTTTCAACAAATAATGGGGGAAGTCCATCTATAAACTTTGCCTTCCAATAACTTATTTTACTTTCTGGTAGATCCATTACTCTACTTAAGAAAGTATCCTTATACCACCTAAATTCTCCCAAATGTCTACATTTAAGTCCATTCAGACGGGTGCGAAGTTTCTCATTTTGATTGGAAAATCTTCCATTGAAATGTTCTAGAATAGTAAGAACTAAAGTATAAACTGCATCTTCTTTAACTTGTTTAACAACCTGTTCTACTGGGTTATCATTTTCACCAGTGACCATTTCAACTTTTACCTCTTCTTTGGAGGCACTAGTAATCGCCTGTTTAACCTCAGGAGATAAGAAATTATCCCACCAGCCACGAAGTTGTCCTGTAAATCCTGCAATAATCATCTTGCAGGTAGCATGGTTTGAGTTATTATTCGTATGTCTACAAATTTAAGAATACATTAACATACGATGTACCATAATTGAGACTTTTCTTTCAGTTAGGCCATCAAGATTCCATTCATACACCTCATTTCCACTATATGTCGTGTTAGTCTGATTCTATTCTCTTTCTTCTATGAGAACATCTTGAGGAGTTGGACGAGGGTTATAATACATCATCATAGCAGGGATAGTAGCATAGCCACTTTTACTAACAACACTTTGTTGGTTGCGATATCTGGATTTAAACCGTCTAGAATTAACTTCAGAGGTTTCCAAATTATTATTTCCAGAAAATTGATTTTCGATTTTATTAATTTCTGAAATATCATTTGATAAACCAATTGGTTTAGTGGTCAAACCAGAAAGCTTTTTATCAATAAGACTTTCTAAATCATTGAAAGATTTTATTTTAAAATCAGTAGTATCAATAGGTCGCTGAATATGCGTTGGAACATTAATAGTAGTTTTACTATTAGAAGTAGAAGCAATATCCTTTTGTGAGCTTTTATGAAAATCCTTTATTAAAATAATTAATTCATCTAATTTTTTATCATGAGAACTAATATGCTCTCCTAACACCTTAACATACAAACTCAAATAATTATTTTGAGCAATTAAATTATTTATTTCATTAATAGTAATCTGGGCAACATCACTTTGAATAAACTTTTGAAAAGCAGAAGAAGTTAACCCAGTACTATTAGGTAATACAAAAGATGTTTGAGGAGGGTAAATGACCTTAGTTATAGTTCCATTACTCTCCTTAAAAGTCCTTTCTATAACCTTAATATATAAAGGTAAATAAGTGGTTATAAACAATGGAACAAAATAAATAATTTTATTATGTAAAACACAAGTTTCATAGAATTCTTGTGAAATATTTTTTAAATCATTTTGGCTATAAGCTTCAAAAAACCAAGTTTTAAACTTGTTCCATTTTTCATTTTGAAATTCCTTTTGAATGTGTTTTCTTGCCAGGGAACCTGGACTAAAATCAATTTGATGACTCAACATAATTTACACATCATTTGGGTTGGACGTTTCATTAACGTCAAAATCCATATCAGATGGAGTAGGTTCCAGATCAGACAACTTATCAGTCGCTTGAACAATATTTGTCTTAGGGTCAATTTTTACCCGTTCAACCATTCTTTCACTCAAAGTATCACTTAGAGTATGCAAAGATAAAGGCCTATTTCTTGCTGGACCATAAATAGGAATATCAGGAGTAATAGGGGAAATATGTTGTATTTCAGGTAGAGATCTATAACCTCAAAATGATCGCCTATTGTAAACAGGAGATTTATCAAGAAATTGGATACATATCCTACCATCAGGCTTTTGAGTAATATGAGAATATTCACTATTAGTGGCTTCATCTGTGATTTGGCTTGGGGATATAACCGAATTTAAAGTCCATGTAGTTGAAAAATTAATTTCTTCCCACTTAATAGGTCTCCTTGTAGTGACCTTAGACTTTGTAAAATTGGTTTCCACCAGAATAGTTTGGTTAGAAGTATCATAAATTTTACATCTAGGATTCAACGTAGATAACAACTTATAATATATTCTATAAGACAAACATATATGTTCGGATCCAGGAGCATAATTATAACCATGCGTTTTGACATTTAATGTTAAAGCATCAACTATATTAACATCAGATAGAGACAATTGAAGATTATGTTGTGTATTAAAATAAACTGGACCATATGCCACAATAGATTCAATTGAACCCATCAACGATTGTCTAAAATTCAAATTTCTAGCATCTCTTAAGGCTGCTAAAAAGGTTTCCGGTAACTCTTTAAGAGTTAAATGTTTAAAAGCAATTTGAACCATGACAATATGTATATAATTATACTTTGGTTTATAAAAATTAATATCCTGTTTATTTAATAAACAAATAGTCTGCTTTTCTGAATTTAGAGCCAAAGATTGCTCAGTTATTTTTATCAACTGTTTTGAAGAAAGTTTATCAAACCATCCATAGTCATAAATAGTTTTTGTATCTACCTTAGGGATAGTCCATTTATTTAATAAATCAAGGTTTTGAGGTGTATCTGCCTCTTCCAGTCTAGTACTTTTTATACTAATTTCTCCAAAATCCATAAAATTAAAGAATTTCATATCTATACTGTATACTATAAAATCTGTTCATGTTTCTATAAAATCTCCAGGCTCTGATACCATGATCAATAGTGGATTAAGGATCCTTTAGATTAAGGATCCTTTATCAAAATTTTCTTATGCTACAGATGTTTTGTAACAATAATGATTCATGCATACTTTACTTGATAAATAATTACCAATTGAAAAGTTGTAAGTTTTGTGTTTTTTATTTTCAATTTTTCATATATGATTATCAGTTTAATGACTTATTTACAAATTGCGTACAAGTTGTTTAGACTTTAGATTATTGCATTTCATAACAAAAAATGATTGCGTATTCTAACTCATGATATCAATTCAAGATCTTATTAATTCAAGATTATTTTGCTTTATATTTTATAGTTAAAATAGTTAATTGTTGTGCCAACTCAAGTTACTTATATTTTCTAAGAATTTTTTTATTACCTCTTTTGATTGATTTTATTATAGATATTACATGGTCTAAAAAATTTGTTACTTAAAGAATAAATATTAACAACCGGTGTCCCAAGATTTTGACAATTCCACTTGTTCAAGTAAACATTCTCCTTGTCTCATAAAAATAGTCACTATAAAACACCATGGTACTATTATAGATTTTTCATCATAAAATTTTTAAGGAACATTAATTTTAAGATGTGGTGTAGGATTTTTTCGTCTCACTTACAATTTTAAATTTTGCTAAACAATAAAATTGAGTTGCACACGAAACAAATTTAGTAAGTTTTGAAAGTTATTATGTCTTTGTTGAAGTTCAACTACAGTTTTTTTTTTTCAATCTTTGATCTTCAGAGAATGAAATTTTCTGAAATAGCAATTTAGTTCAATTTACTTTAGGATAATTTAATTGTCTTATCTTTCTTTAATATTTATACTATATATTCGTGTATTGTTATTTATTGTTTGAAGTTTCCATGATGAAGAGATCATTAGGAGTATAATATCATAGTCGGCCTGTATAACCTAATAAGCATAATACTTGTGGTTTAATTAAATAGTTGACAAAGTTAAATCATTTGTAAATAAACTTTTGTTTTATATTTTCAAGAAAATCTGAAAATAAACTACACGAAGATAATGGACAGATTTACAGTATGATATGGTGTTGTTTAACCAATGTAAACTAAGTAGATATATTGTGGCACACTTTCATTAGGTGATAAATTTTCCTACTATGTAAAATCCTTATTTTGCATTCAAGTATTTTTATCGGACATTTTTTTGAATACAGTTTCAAACACTTTGATCGACTTTTACGATCTTACAGCCTTGTTAGTACTACAATACTTGCTCACATTTGATTTTAGGTATAGTTGCAAAGACAACTGAGATTTTAAGAAAATCTGATTTTTAAATAAGAGTCATACTTATTTAAAATAGATTAGTAAAAGAATTTAAATCGCAACAAATCAAGGCCTTTGATAAGACTCTTACACTTGTAGGAATGATGTTTCCATATTCGTATTATGTTCCATATTTTTCATAATAATTTAATTAATCGTGATATTATGATTAAAGTTTTTACATGTAACAGAAATTTCAAGCTATTTTTTCAATAATTAAGCTGAAATGTGGAATAAGTATTTAGAACAAAGCAAGACCTATGTGACGACCCGTGCGGTCGTTTTGAGCTTTAATGCGTTGTTCGGCGGTTTGAGGCCTTGAGTAACTTCACTTCAAGTATTATGACTTGTACATGTGATCGGAATTGAATTTCGGGAAAATCGGAGTTGATTTGGAAGAAAATTCTAATTTCGGAAGCTTTAAATTGTAGGAATTGACTAAGGTTTGACTTTGAGTAAACGACCTCAGAATCGGGATTTGAAGGTTCCAACAAGTTCATATAATTATTTTTGACTTGGGCATATGTCCGAATCGGGTTTTGGATGACCCGGGAGCGATTCGACGCCTATTATGAAAAGTTGGCATTTTGGAAGAATTTCATAAATTTGGGTTGAAGTGTATTTTTATGTTATTGATGTCCGTTTAGAATTTCGGGCCTGGGAATAGCTCCGTATGGTGATTATGATATTAGGAGCGTGTCCGGATGTGGATTTAGAGGTCCGTATGTCATTTTGGGGTCAATTGGCGAAAGTTGGAAGTTGGAGGTTTTTGGAAATTTGAACGGGAGTGGACTTTTTGATATCAGGTTCGGATTCCGATTT
Source organism: Nicotiana knightiana (assembly GCA_005239525.1). Lineage (NCBI taxonomy): Eukaryota > Viridiplantae > Streptophyta > Magnoliopsida > Solanales > Solanaceae > Nicotiana > Nicotiana knightiana. The sequence continues at coordinate 9,151 of MDKJ01360627.1, forward strand.
CGGAAGTTGGAGTAGGTCCGTAATGTCAAATGTGATTTGTGTGTAAAATTTGAGGTCAATCAGACATAATTTGATAGGTTTCGGCATCAGATGTGGAAGTTAGAAGCTCAATAGTTCATTATGCTTGAATCAATGCGCAATTCGTAATTTTAATGTTATTTGGTATGATTTGAGGCCTCTATTAGGTCCGTGTTATATTATGGAGCGGGTTGGTGTGATTGGACAGGATCCCGGGGGCCTCGAGTGTATTTCAGAAGTGTTTGGGTAGTATCGTGCTATTATTTAATGTTTCAACGTTGTTTTTTTGGATATAAAGGGTACAATATTTAGCAAACGACCCTTGATTTGTTATTGGATTGAATCATTAGGACCGTATCTGTGATGACCCAAAGGGTCATTTTGTGTTTTAGGACTTATTCCACACTCATTAGCCCTAAAAATCTGATAATTATCCTCCTCAATATGCGTGCGCAGTCCGGGCGTAATTCCGGAAAGCATTTATGTGAAAATAGAAGAAATAATAATAGTTTAAATTTAAAATAATTTAGTTGACTTTGGTCAGTAAACGAACCCGGACCCATGTTCCGACGATCCCGGTGGGTCCGTAATTAGATATGGGACCTGGGCGTATGCCCGAAATCGAATTTCGAGGTCCCAAGCTCGAGAAATGAATTTTTGATGAAAATTATAAGACTAAAAATTCATAGAATTAAAGAAAATGATTAGTGTTTTATCACGTTAGTATTGAGTCCATATTTTGGTTCCGGAGCTCGGTACAAGTTTATTATAATATTTGAGTCATGTTTGATAAATTTGGTAGAAATCGGAATTTATTTGACGTGGTTCAGACCTTGGTTGAGAAAAATTGAAATTTTGAAACTATCTTGCAAATTTCATGAGTTTTGGTGCTAAATTCGTAGTTTTAGGTATTATTTTTGTGATTTTATCGCACGAGCAAGTCCGTATGACATTTTTAGACTTGCATGCATGTTTTGTTTGGAACCCCGAGGGCTCGGGTGAGTTTTGGATAGGCTACAGAATGATTTGGACTTAGAAGAAATTTCTGGTGTGCTTCAGTTATGTTGCAGGCCTCTGACCTCGCAAATGTGAGGTCTGGGTTGGCATTTGCGATCATTGTTGAGGTCGCATTTGCGAAGTTCTCATCGCAAATGCGAAGAGAAGCTGGGCATGCCTGTGTTCGCAATTGTGAACTTTTCCTCGCATTTGCGAAGGAAGTCTGGGAGGGGTATGGATGCAAATGCGATCTTTTGTCCGCATTTGCGAGGTCACCGATCGCAATTGCGATACTTTCCTCGCATTTACGAAGGCAACAGGAGTTGTGAAGGCTTCACAAATGCGATAATGCCTTCGCAATTGCGAGCTTTGCATTTGCGGAGCTCAGGTCGCAAATGCGACACTCGCAACTGATAACATGGGTACTTAGACAAGATTTTTCCCATTTTCAATCTTTCAAAACACTCCCAAACCCTTTAGGCGATTTTTCAAAAGCAAGTTCTTCCCCAAATCATAGGTAAGTGATTCTTAACTCAATCCTTTCAATCTTTCACTTCTTTTATCAAAATTTCAACCTAGAATCTAGGATTTTCATGGTGGAATTGGGGGTATTTGGGTAGAACTTAAGGTTTTCGAAATTTGGGGATTTAGACCTTAAATTGAGGGCGGATTCCAAAATTAATTGTATATCCGGGCTCGGGGGTGAATAGGTAATCGAGTTTTGGTCCAAATTTCATATTTTGACCAAGCGGGCCCGGGGTCGATTTTTGACTTTTAGGGAAAATGTTGGGAAACTTTTGCATTAGAGTTGGTTTCTTTAGAAATAACTTATGTTATTAAGTTGATATTAACTAGATACGAGTGGTTCGGAGGTGGATAATAGATGAAATAATTGAGCGTTGAGTTGGCCGTTGGATTGAGGTAAGTGTTTGGTCTAACTTCGACTTGAAGGATTGGGAATCCCTGACTTAATTTCTATGTGAAATTGCATGTGTGTTGCGTATAGGTGAGGTGACGAGTACGTAGGCGCTGACAAATTACTTGTTTATCATGCTCCCTTCCCCGTTTCCAATTCATTATCTTATTGTCTTAACTGTTTCATGCTTATTGATGCTTCCATGTCTACTTGCTTTTGTTAGATATCGTTTTACTTATCTGAAAGTATTAGTTGTTCCGTAGTTTCATTGTGGTACATTGATGGTTAAGTTAGTTGTCAATGTTTCATGGTACATTCGGGTTGGTCCCGCTGTGTAGCAATAATTGATGAAGTTCCCTAATTATTTTGTTCTCCGTTTACATTGATTTGAGGCATATATGTTTCGAAGGGTTTGAGCTAAATTGTGAAACATTTGTTCTTATATGTGGCTGATGATTGTCTGGTGGGATCGGGTTGCACGCTGAAACAAAGAGTAATAATGGTAGACAGGTGGGATCGGGTTGCACGCTGCAACATGAGGAATAAGGGTGATATATTGAGGAGTAATAAGGGTGGACATGTGGGATCGAGTTGCACGCCGCAACATGAGGAATAAGGGTGAATGTTCATATTGTTACTGATTATATGGTAGGACCGGGATGCACGTCGCATCATTTGATTTTTTATTTGTGTTGCTTCTACTGTGATTTCATTCTATAGCATTGAAACTTTCTTAAGGATTGGTGATAGCTGGGTACTAGCAAGATAACTGGGTTCCGTATCTATTTACTGCAAGTTACTGTTCTATTTTATTTGCACTTCTTTTCTTTGCTTTATTATAAACTGAATACAGGTTATACTATAAATGCCCCGTCGTAGCCTCGTCACTACTTCGTCGAGGTTAGGCTCGGAACTTACCAGTACATGGGGTCGTTTGTACTGATATTACACTCTGCACTTTCTGTGCAGATTTTGGAGCAGACTGTGGCTGATCGAGAGGCCGGTTGCTAGCATTTACCAGGAGACCCAAGGTAGACCTGCAGGCGTCTGCAGGCCCTGGCATCCCCTTCCGTGTTCTTCATTCTGTTTCATTATCTTTCTAGACAGATATACTTATTTTACAGACCAATGTTTGTAGTATTAATAGAGTGTTCGTGAATTGTGACACCAGTTCTGGATGGTAGAATAGTTCGTGATTAAGTAGTATTTATTTATTTATTTTATTCCGCATTTGTGATCACATGTTTTAAACTATTTACTTATAATCAATTAATTGCAAAAAAGGAAAATGGTAGCGAAATTCTAACATTGGCTTGCCTAGCGAGTATGATGTTAGGCGCCATCACGATCCCTATGATTTGGAATTTGGGTCGTGACAAGTTGGTATCAGAGCTCTAGGTTGCCTAGGTCTCGCAATTCACGGACAAGCTTAGTAGAGTCTGGGGGATTGGTACGAAGACATCTGTACTTATCTCCTAGAGGTTATAAAGTTAGGAACAAGTTCACTTTTATTCAACCTTGTCGTGGTATTCTTGTTATCCCAATAATGACTGAACTCTTCTATTCTTATTCTCTCGCAAATGGCGAGGACACGTACTTCTTCTTCCGATGATCAACAGCCGGGCCCTCCAGCAGCAGCTCCTACGAGGGGCAGAGGCCGAGGCTGTGCCAGGGGCCGAGGTAGTGCTCAGCCCAGGGCCCGGGAAGCAGCTCCAGCTACTGAACCTCAGGTGGAGTTCGATGACGGGGCTCCAACGCACACCATTCCGGCAGGACCAGCTCAGGTCCGAGAGGGGTTTATTGCTACCCCAGTGCTTCAGGATGCCTTGGTCCGACTAGTGGGCCTTATGGAGAGTGTGGCTCAGACTGGCGCATTCCCCGTGGCACCAGCTATATCTCAGGCTGGAGGAGGATCCCAGACTCCTGCCACTCATACTCCAGAGCAGATGGCTCCCTTGTTTCAGACCCCAGCAACTCATCCAGTTGGGATAGTTCAGCCAGTTGCCGCAACACCGCTTGTTGATGGGCAACTATGTCCTCCGATGCTTTGTTGATATTGGATAGGTTTATCAAGCTTTTCCCAGTTCATTTTAGCAGTGCCTCTTCATAGGACCCCTAGGAGTATCTTGATAGCTGCCATGCGGTTCTTCGGAACATGGGTTTTTTTGGAGACCAATGGGGTCGATTTCGCTGCTTTTCAGATGACCGGTTTCGCCAAGAAATGGTGGAGGGATTATTTATTGACTAGACCAGATGGGTCACCTGCTCTTACTTAGGATCAGTTTTCACATCTCTTCTTGGAGATGTTTCTGCCTATCACTACAAGAGGGGAGCGCCGCCGTTAGTTACGCGTCTCTAGCAGGGCAACATGATTGTTACTCAGTATGAGACCCGATTCGTGGATTTATTGATGGTCTTGATCACCCTATTAGATTGCAGATGGCTAAGGAGACTAGGAGCGAGATTCTTTCCAGGATGCGACCAATGTGGCCAGACGGGTAGAGATGGTTCTTGGACAGGGAGGTTAGGGGTCAGATAAGAGACCTCGTCATTCCGGTGGTTTCAACAGTGCCTCATCTAGAGGCAGAGGTACTTTTGGTATAGGCCATCCTCCTAGGCCATTCTATTCAGCTCTCCAGGTATTCCATGGTACCCCAGGTGGTCGTGGTTCTTATGTGCCTCCTTCTACTCAGCCAGCCTACAGTGCACCACCAGCTCCTATCAGAGCACCTCCTCTTTAGAGTTTTTATCGTGGTCAGCCGGCTCGCAGGGTCAGTCTCAGTTTTCACAGCCCCAGTATGAGGATGGGTGTTTTGAGTGTGGTGATTATGGGCATATTCGGAGAGCCTGTCCGAGATTATCGGGTGTTCATCCACAGTATCAGGGTTCCCGTGCCATGGTTCCAGCACCAGTTTCTGCACCACCTGCTCAGCCAGCCAGAGGCAGAGCCAGACAATTCAAGGTAGGGGTCAGACTGTTAGAGGTGGAGGTCAGGATGCTAGAGGTGGAGGCTTGACTGTTAGAGGTAGTCCCAGAGATATGGTTTAGGGTGGTGGGGCCCAACCCAGATGTTATGCCTTCCCAGCCAGGCTTGAGGCTGAGTCCTCCGATGCTGTTATCACATGTACTGTTTCAGTTTGCAGTTTAGATGCTTCAGTCCTATTTGATCCGGGGTCTACTTACTCTTATGTGTCCTCTTATTTTGCTTCATATTTGGTGGTGCCCCGTGATTCCCTGAGTGCCCCTGTATATGTGTCCACGCCCGTGGGGGATGCTATTATGGTAGATCGAGTTTATTGCTCGTGCGTGGTCGTTATTAGGGGTCTTGAGACCAGTGTAGATCTTTTGCTTCTTGATATGGTTGATTTCGATGTTATATTGGGCATAGATTGGCTGTCACCTTACCATGAGATCTTGGACTGTCATGCCAAGACCGTGAACTTAGCCTTGCCAGGGTTGCCTCGATTAGAGTGAAGGGGGACCCCTGGTCATTATTCCAGCAGGGTTGTTTCTTATATGAAGGCTCGACATATGGTCGAGAAGGCATGTTTGGCCTATTTGGCTTATGTTCGTGATTCTAGTGCTGAGGTTTCTTCTATGGATTTCGTGCCTATTGTTCGAGAGTTTCCTGAGGTATAACCTACAGACATGTCGGGGATGCCACCCGACAGGGATATTGACTTTTGTATTGATGTGGCTCCGGGCACCCAACCCATTTCTATTCCACCATACCGGATGGCCCCGCTAGAGTTGAAAGAGTTGAAGGAACAATTACAAGATTTGTTTGATAAGGGCTTTATTAGACCTAGTGTCTCGCCCTGGGGTGCACCGGTTTTGTTTGTGAAGAAGAAAGATGGGTCAATGAGGATGTGTATAGATTATCGGCAGTTGAACAAGGTCACGATCAAGAACAAGTATCTATTGTCGAGGAGTCAGGGTGACAAGGTATTTTCAAAGATTGACTTGATATCTGGCTACCATCAGTTGAGGATTAGGGCGTCCGATGTCCCTAAGAAAACTTTTCGAATGCGGTATGGGCACTATGAGTTTTTGGTGATGTCCTTTGGGTTGACCAATGCCCCCGCAACATTCATGGACTTGATGAACCGAGTGTTCAAGCCTTACTTGGATTCATTTGTGATTGTGTTTATTGATGACATTTTGATATACTCCCGCAGCCGGGAGGAGCATGAGCAGAACCTCCGGATAGTGCTCCAGACTTTGAGGGACAGTCAGTTGTATGCTAAATTTTTGAAGTGTGAGTTTTGGTTGGATTCAGCTACTTTCATGAGTCACGTCATATCATCATAGGGTATTCATGTGGATCCTAAGAAGATTGAGGCAGTCAAGAACTGTCCTAGACCCACTTCAGCTACAAAGATCAAGAGTTTCTTGGGTTTGGAGGGTTATTACCGTCGGCTTGTAGAGGGGTTTTCATCTATAGCAGCCCCGATGACCAGGTTGACCCAGAAGGGTGCCCCGTTCAGATGGTCAGACGAGTGTGAGGCGAGCTTTCAGAAGCTCAAGACAGCTTTGACTACAACACCTGTGTTGGTATTACCATATGATCCAGGATCTTACACGGTATATTGTGATGCCTCCCGTGCGGGGCTCGGGGCAGTGTTGATGCAGGAGGGCAGGGTAATAGCATATGCGTCTCGTCAGTTGAAAGTTCATGAGAAGAATTACCCTGTTCATGACTTGGAATTGGAAGCCATTGTTCACGCGTCGAAGATTTGGAGGCACTACCTTTATGGTGTGCCATGTGAGGTTTTCACGGATCATCGCAGCCTTTAGTATTTGTTCAAGCAGAAGGATCTCAATTTGAGGAAGAGGACATGGTTAGAGCTATTGAAAGACTATGATATCACGATATTGTATCATCTGGGAAAGGCCAATATGGTGGCCGATGCATTGAGTAGAAAGGCAGTGAGTATGGGCAGCCTTGCTTTTATTCCGGTCGGTGAGAGACCACTAGCTTAAGATGTTCAGACTCTGGCCAATCAGTTTGTGAGGTTGGATATTTCAGAGCCCCAACGTGTTATGGCTTGTACAGTAGCACCGTCTTCTTTGTTTGAGTGTATTAGAGATCAGCAGTATGATGACCCTCACTTGATGGTCCTTAGGGACACATCTCAGCACGGTGGTGCCAAGCAGGTTACAATTGGAGATGACGGCATTTTGAGGATGCAGGGTCGTATATGTGTGCCTAATGTTGATGGACTTCGTGAGTTGATCCTTGGGGAGGCTCACAATTCTCGGTATTCTATTCACCTAGGCGCTGCAAAGATGTACCAGGACCTATGGAAACATTATTGGTGGAGGAGGATGAAAAAGGATATAGTTTCTTATGTGACTTGGTGCCTAAATTGTCAGCAGGTAAAGTATGAGCACCAGAGACCCAGTGGTTTGCTTCAGTAGATGGAGATTCCTGAGTGGAAGTGGGAGTGTCTCACTATGGACTTTGTTGTTGGACTCCCACGGACTCAGAGGAAGTTCGACGTTGTGTGGGTTATTGTGGATTGACTAAGTCAGTGCACTTCATTCCTGTGGTAATCACCTATTCCTCAGAGCGGTTAGTAGAGATTTATATTCGGGAGATCGTCCGTCTTCATGGTGTGCCCGTGTCGATAATTTCTGATTGAGGTATGCAATTTACCTTGCACTTTTGGAGGGCAGTTCAGTGTGGGTTGGTTACGCGGGTCGAGTTGAGTACAACATTTCATCCTCAGACGGACGGACAATCGGAACGTACTATTCAGATCTTGGAGGATATGCTCCGTGCCTGTGTCATTGACTTCGGAGGTTCTTGGGACCAATTCTTGCCATTAGCGGAGTTTGCCTACAGTAATAGCTACCAGTCGAGCAATTAGATGGCTCCATATGAGGCATTATATGGTAGATAATATAGATCGCCAGTTTGGCGGTTTGAGCCGGGGGTGGCTCGGTTGTTGAGTACAGATTTGATATAGGAGGCCTTGGACAAGGTCAAGATCATTTAGGATCGCCTCCGTTCAGCTCAGTCCAGGCAAAAGAGTTATGCCAACAGTAAGGTTCGTGATGTGGCATTCATGGTCGGGGAGGGAGTATTACTTCGGGTATCGCCCATGAAGGGTGTCATGAGATTTGGGAAGAAGGTCAAGTTGAGACCTAGGTATATCGGGCCGTTTGAGATCCTCGAGAGAGTGGGGGAGGTGGCTTATAGACTTCCATTGTCTCCAGGATTATCCTCAGTTCATCCAGTATTTCATGTGTCCATGCTCCGGAAGTATCATGGTGACCCGTCCCACGTATTAGATTTCAGCTCTGTCCAGTTGGACAAGGATTTGACTTATGAGGAGGAGCCGGTAACCATTCTAGACCGGCAGGTTCGACAGCTAAGGTCGAAGAGTTACCCTTCGGTTCGAGTGCAGTGGAGAGGTCAACCTGCTGAGGCATCTACTTAGGAGTCCGAGCCGGACATGAGGAGTAGATATCCCAACTTGTTCGCTAGTTCAGGTACTTTTCTATGTCCGTTCGAGGACGAACAGGTGTTTTAGAGGTGGAGATTGTGTTGACCCAAAGGGTCATCTTGTGTTTTAGGACTTTTTTCACGCTCATTAGCCCTAACAATCTTATAATTATCATCCTCGATATGCATGCGCAGTCCAGGTGTAATTCCGAAAAGCATTTATGTGAAAAATAGAAGGATTAATAATATTTGAAATTTAAAATGGTTTTTAGTTGACTTTGGTCAACACTTTGAGTAAACGAACCCGTACCCATGTTCCGACGATCCCGGTGGGTCCGTAATAAAATATGGGACCTGGGCGTATGCCCGGAATCGAATTCCGAGGTCCCAAGCTCGAGAAATGAATTTTTGATGAAAATTGTAAGGCTGAAAATCCATAGAATTAAAGAAAATGATTAATGTTTGATCACGTTAGTATCATGCCCATATTTTGGTTCTAGAGCCCGATACAAGTTTATTATAATATTTGAGTCATGTTTGAGAAATTTGGTAGAAATCGGAATTTATTTGATGTGGTTCAGACCTTGGTTGAGAAAAATAGAAGTTTTGAAACTATCTTGAAAATTTCATGAGTTTTGGTGCTAAATCCGTAGTTTTAGGTATTATTTTTGTGATTTGATCGCACTAGCAAGTCCGTATGACATTTTTAGACGTGCATGCATGTTAGGTTTGGAGCCTCGAGGGCTCCGGTGAGTTTTGGATAGGCTACAGAATGATTTGGATTTAGAAGAAATAGCTGGTGTGCTTCACATGTATTGCAGGCCTCAGACCTCGAAAATGCGAGGTCAGGGTTGGCATTTGCGATCACTGTTGAAATCGCATTTGAGAAGTTCTCATCGCAAATGCGAAGAGAAGCTGGGCATGCCTATGTTCCCAATTGAGAACTTTTCCTCGCATTTGCGAAGGAAGTAGGGGAGGGGTATGGATCGCAAATGCTATCTTTTGTCCGCATTTGCGAGGTTAGTGATTGCAATTGCGATACTTTCCTCTCATTTGCGAAGGTAACAGGAGTTGTGAAGGATTCACAAATGCGATAGTGCCTTCACAATTGCGAGCTTCGTATTTGCGAAGCTTAGGTCGTAAATGCGACACCCGCAACTGTTAACATGGGCACTTAGACGGGATTTTTCTCATTTTCAATCTTTCAAAACACTCCCAAACCATTTAGGCGAATTTACAAAGGCAAGTTCTTCCCCAAATCATAGGTAAGTTATTCTTAACTCAATCCTTTCAATTTTTCACTTCTTTTATCAAAATTTCAACCTAGAATCTAGGATTTTCATGGTGGAATTGGGGGTTTTAGGGTAGAACTTAGGGTTTTTGAATTTTGGGGATATAGACCTCAATCTGAGGTAGGATTCCAAAACCTTGTATATCCGGGCTCGGGGGCGAATATGTAATCGGTTTTGGTCCAAATTTCGTATTTTGACCAAGGGGGCCAAGGGTCAATTTTTGACTTTTTGAGGGAAATGTTCGGAAACTTATAATGTTGCATTGGAGTTGGTTTCTTTAGTAATAATTGATGTTATTAAGTTGATATTGACTATATACGAGTGGTTCAGAGGTTACTGAGTGTTGAGTTGGCCGTTGGATTGAGGTAAGTTTTTGATCTAACTTCGATTTGAGGGATTAGGAATCCCTGACTTAATTGCTATGTGAAATTGCACGTGTGTTGCGTATAGGTGAGGTGACGAGTAACTAGGTGCCGCCAAATTACTTGTTTAGCATGCTCCCTTCCCCGTTCCCAATTCATTATCTTCTTGTCTTAACTGTTTCATGCTTATTGATGCTTCCATGTTTACTTGCTTTTGTTAGACATTGTTTTACTTATATGAAAGTATTAGTTGTTCCGTAGTTTCATTGTGGTACATTGATGGTTAAGTTTGTTGTCAATGTTTCATGGTACATTCGGGTTGGTCCTGCTGTGTAGACATTCTTGGCGAAGTTCCCTAGTTGTTTTGTTTTCTGTTTACATTGGTTTGAGGCATACATGTTTCGAAGGGTTTGAGCTAAATTGTGAAACATTTGTTCTTATATGTGGCTGATGATGTTCTGGTGGAATCGGGTTGCACGCCGCAACAAGGAGTAATAAGGGTGGACATGTGGGATCGGGTTGCACACTGCAACAGGAGGAATAAGGGAGATATATTGAGGAGTAATACGGGTGGACATGTAGTATCGTGTTGCACGCCGCAACATGAGGAATAAGGGTGAATGTTCATATTGTTACTGATTATATTGTGCGATTGGGATGCACGCCGCATGATTTGATTGCTTATTTGTGTTGCTTCTACTGTGATTTCATTCAATAGCATTGAAACTTTCTTAAGGATTGGTGATAGCTGAGTACTAGCAAGATAACTGGGTTCCGTATCTATTTACTGCAAGTTACTATTCTATTCTATTTCGCACTTCTTTTCTTTGCTTTATTATAAACTGAATACAAGTTATACTTTAAATTCCCCGCCGTAGCCTTGTCACTACCTCGTCGAGGTTAGGCTCTGCACTTACCTGTACATGGGGACGATTGTACTGATAATGCACTCTGCACTATCTGTGCAGATTTTGGAGCAGACTGTGGCTGATCGAGAGGTCGGTTGCTAGCATTTACCAGGAGACCCAAGGTAGACCTGTAGGCGTCTGCAGGCCCTGGCGTCACCTTCCGTGTTCTTCATTCTGTTTCATTATCTTTCTAGACAAATATACTTATTTTTTAGACCAATATTTATAGTATTCATAGAGTGTTCGTGAATTGTGACACCAGTTCTGGGTGGTAGAATAGTTCGTGATTAAGCTGCATTTATTTATTTTATTCCGCACTTGTGAGCACATGTTTTAAACTATTACTTATGTTCAATTAATTGCAAAAAAGGAAAATGGTAGCGAAATTCTAACATTGGCTTGACTAGCGAGTATGATCTTAGGCGACATCACGATCCCTATGGTTGGAAATTTTGGTTGTGACAATATCGTAATTACGGAGTCATAGCAACAAGAATCACCGAATTCTGATATCGTATGAGAGAGTTATGCCCATTCCCGTGTCGGGAAAGATTGATGGTTTCTGGTGCGGACTTTGTACTTCGCGAACACGAGGGTGGTCCCGTAAAACCGAAGAAGGAAGTTTGGGTTAACCGGTTAACGCGAAGAATTTCTCTTCGCGAACGCGAAGGTTCTCCCGCAAACGCGAAGAAGAAAAATCGCCTGAACAGAGTTTTAAACCGAGAATTTTAGTATTTTGGGCATATCTTGAGTTCTAGAGCTCCGTTTGAGGTGATTTTCGCAGCGTTGTTCTCATATAAACAAGGGGTAAATTATATGACCTTTATTTTGATGTTTATCCATGATTATTTCTGTTGGTTTCTATTTTTATCCGTGTTTGGATTGTAGAAATTAGGATTTTGAGCCCCAATATTGAGAAACGGTAAATCCTTGGTTTGAGGGTCGATTCATGGACAAAATTGAATGATTTTATTGATATATATCATGTGATTTATAGGTAATATTTATTTTTAATAATTTTTGAAATTCGAGCATGTGGGCCCTAGGGTTGACTTTATTGACTTTTCGAGCCGAGTTGAGAGTTGTTATAAATTGATTTATTATGCGTATTATTTTTATAGTTTGCATATTTCTTGACTAGTTTTGGAGCGACGGGCACCGATTTGAGGTGTTAGAGCGACGTTGGAGCCGGTTATGGAACTTCGCAGCGAGGTAAGTCTCCTGTCTAACTCTATAAGGGGAAACTACCCCTAGGTGTTGTAATTGATGTGTGTTACTTGTTGCGGGGGATACGTACGAACGAGGTGACGAGAGTCTATACGTAGCTACATTCATGTTATTGTCCGGGTAGACTCAGGTTCACGCCATGCTATAACTATACTATTTGGGTTATCTCTTGCTTATTAAATTCTTCTACTTCGCATTACTACTTGAGACTAGACGGACGTAGAGTGATAGACTTGCTATTGTAGAGATTTGACGAGTTTCATGATTAGCCATAGAATAATTTTACTCCTCTTACGAATTTCTCCCGCGTTATGCGTTCTCTTCGAAAGGTTTCCTCAAAGCTCCTTATAACTCACATGTTCCTTCGTGAGTGGGGTCAAGGACCCATCAAAGCTTCTTATTCTAATGGGATCAGGACGTTCGCCTCGGCAGGATAGATACATCTATGGTTTTTTCCATTCGCCCCTCGGCAGTGCACATATTATGATGGGATCAGGCCGTTCGCCTCGGCAGGATTATGTACCACACTCTCATGGGAGAGGGCCGTCCGCCTCAACATTTCTATAAAATACTCTCATGAAAATCGTGCGTAATATCTGACAAGCAGTCAATGTATCTATGAGTCTTCCTGATTTGAATTATGAAAACCTATCTGGTGAGGTCCATTATATATATATATGCTCCGGTTGAGGAGGTGATTGCTAATTGAGAGCTTGGGTTTATTGTAGACAGGAGGTCTGTATCACGTATTTATACTTTTTTAATTCGTTTATTCACTCTGCCCCATATCTGTTTACTTCTTAATGTTTCTGTCTTATTGGACCACTAGTAAGTATCAGTGTTGATCCCTTGTCACTACTTCTCTGGGGTTAGGTTTGATACTTACTGGGTATACGTTTATTTACGTACTCATGCTACACTTGCTGCACATTTTTGTGCAGGTACATATATGTCTGGTGATCTTTTGGGTGCAGAGGCGCGACTATTGCAGGGACTTACCGTGAGCTGCATTTCATGTTATGATCCGTAGCCTGCAGAGTCTCCATTAGAGCTAGTTGTATTGTCCTATTTTATTTTTATCTTAGACATATGTTATATTTTATTTTATTTCCTAGTTGACGCTCATGCACTTGTGACACCGGGTTTTGGGGGTGCTTATGGGTTGTCCTTTATTGTAGTTGTGAAAACATTATCAGTAACCCTATAAATTCTATTTCTTACTATTTAATTGATGAAAATTATGATTTCAAAAATACTAAAATGAGTATTTAAGTTAAACATTCACTGTTGGTTTGTCCGACGGTGATGTTACGCGCCATCACAACCTCTAGTGGATTTTGGGTCGTGACAACCTATTACATCATAAATAGGCACATCGATGGTCCAAATCCTAATTTTTCGATGGTGTACAAAGAGCTTGAGATTGTATTCAATAATGATACTATATTCAAAGATTGCAACAAACAATAAAATATTAGAAAAAAACAACAACAACAACAACATACTTTGTACGGTCCACAAGTAAGATTTAGGGAGGATAGTATGTACGCAAACTTTACTCCAACCTTGTGAATGTAGTATAGTCAAATATTGCAATAATAAATTTTATACCATTAGTTTTCAAACAGTTTTATTTCATTTGAAGAGGTAGTCCAGTGCACCAAGGAAAAAATATCGGGTGATTTCTTTTGGTTTTTATTTAATTTCTTCAAATTTCATTGATTAATTTTACATTAAATGTATGAATAATATCTACTTCTATTTACTTAATAATTTATTAGTAACTTAAATATATTTTCTTTTGATATTCTTTGGCGGACGTACTTTATATCTTAGGGAAGAGATTTTTACCTTCCTATACACTATTTGAAACTTTATTACCCTTCCTACTCAAGTTTCAATTTAATTACACAAGCATAAACAATTTACTAATTATATACATTTTAGGAATTTAATGAGAATCAATTAGCTCCTATAATCTCTCTAACATACATATCCCACTCCCTTATATTTCTCTCTCCATACACCACACGATTCTGTACTCTCTCGCTCCATTAACGCTCCCTTCCATTTTTCTTAAAAAATATTTTATAATCTTTCTCAATCTTTCTCAATTCTCTCTCTAAATCCTATGAAAATAGTAGTAGCTTAAAATTTTCCTTTCCTTACAATGAAGAAGAAAGGAGTTCCGAAGAATAGCCCTAAAAAGGCTAATGTTGGTGATATTCCTACTTTTGATTTGGGTGTTTTCTCACAGGATTCACCCAAAAAAGTAGTGAAATCAGCACACGCAAAACCAGAGACAAATTTCAAGTTTTTCCCTCGTGAATCTAAGGCAGAAGCTCGAACAAATCTCAAGCATGACATGGATGTTGGTGAAGCTTCAACATCTGCTAAATCAGTAAAGCGGAAGGGCAAAGAAATTGCTCGTGATGATGATTTCTTCAAAGAAGAAGTTATCCCGAAACTTGCAAAAACAAAATCAAAGTTTCTCCTACTGTCAAACCTTCAAAAACGAAAAAGGTTCAAAAATCACCTAAAACTATACCCCAACAGTCATTGGAGAAGGTAAAATTTTAGTAATTACAATTTTTTTTTTAAAATTACACAACTGTTCTTAGTCTCTTGACTATATATATATATATATATATATATATATATATATATATTTGTATTTGTAGAAATTTTGTCTACATTGTGTATATTTGTTGTTGGTTATCAACTTTTCTACATTCCCCTCGAGATTGTAGATTTCTTATAACGACTCAACCGGTCGTTTTGAGTTCTAGCGCGTCTTTCAGCAGTTTGAAGCCATGAGCAGCTTCACTTCAGGTATTATGACTTGTACGTATGGTCGGAATTGAATTCCGGGAGTTTTGGAGTTGATTTGTAAAGAGAAATCTCGTTTCAGAAGCTTTAAGTTGGAAAAATCGACTAAGGATGAGTATTTGAGTAAACAGCCTCGAATCGGGATTTGAAGGTTCCAACAGGTTCGTATGATAATTTTTGACTTGGGCGTATGTCCGAATCGGGTTTTGGATGACCCGGGAGTGTTTTGGCGCCTATTGTGGAAGTTAGCCTTTGGAAGAATTTCATAAGTTTGGGTTGAAGTGCATTTCAGTGTTATGGACGTCCGTTTGGGATTCCGAGTTTGGGAATAGCTCCGTATGGCGATTTTGGTATTGGGGGCACGATCGGAAGTAAATTCGGAGGTCCATAGATCATTTTGGAATCATTTGGCTAACGTTAGAAATTTGAAGGTTTTTAAGAAGTTTGACCGGAAGTGGAATTTTGATATCGGGGCCGGATTTCGATTCCAGAAGTTGGAATAGGTCCGTAATGTTGAATATGACTTGTGTGCAAAATTTAAGGTCAATCGGACATGATTTGATAGGTTTCGGCATGAATGAAGAAGTCTGAAGTTCTAAAGTTCATCAATTTCAGATTGGGGCATGATTCGTGGTTTTGGCGTTGTTTGATGGGATTTGAGGCCTCGAGCAGGTCTGTATTTTGTTTTGGAACTGGTTGGTGTGATTGAACGGGGTCCGGGGACCTCGGGTGGATTCCGGGTGGTTAACGGATCGAAAATGGAATTTGGGGAAGGGCTGAAGCAACTGATATCTAGTGCGATCGCACCTGCGAAAAAAGGGCCGCAGGTGCGAGTTCACGAGTGTGAACCAATGGTCGCAGGTGCAGCTTGGGTGAAGAAGGGCAGTGATCGCAGATGCGGAAGTTTACCCGCAGATGCGGGTGCGCATCTGCGCTGAGGAGACCACATAAGCGGGCTGTTGGACCGGAGCCTGGGACCGCAAAAACGGCACATGCGCCACAGAAGCGGTGCCGCAAGAGAGGTCTATTCACCGCAAGTGCGAGAAGCAGGCTGGGCACTGTGTTCTTTTAAAAGCGAGGTTTGGCTCATTTTCACCATTTTTCCTTCTTGGGAGCCGATTTGGAGCAACTTAGGAGTGCCATTTTCACCACCAAGCTTGAGGTAAGTGGTTTATGCTAGTTTTGAGTTAAACACATGATTATTTATGGATTTGAACATGGAAAATTAGTGAAAACTTGGGGTTTTGTAGAAAACCTAGAAATTTATATTTTTGGATTTTGGCCACGAATTTGGTCATGGAATTGGGAATAAATTATATATTTGAGTTCGTGAGGTTATGGGTAAAGTTTATCTTCAAAAAATTTTGAAATCCGGGCACGTGGGCCCGAGTGTGATTTTATCAACTTTTCGATCGGGGTTAGGAGTTGTTGTAAATTTGATTATAATGAGTAATTGAGTATATATTAATGGGTTTACATAATTATTGGCTAATTTAGGAGCGTTGTGCATTGATTTGAGTCATTGGAAGGGCATGGAATGCCGGTTATGGAACTTCGGAGTGAGGTAAGTCTCCTTTCTAACCTTGTAAGAGGGAATTTGTCCCCATAGGTGAAATAATTGATTACGTGCTACTATTTGTAGGGGCTACGTATGCACGAGGTGACGAGAGTCCATGCGTACTATTGTACTTAAGCCCGGGTAGTCTAGGACCCGAAAGCATGCTATACTTGAATTATTTGTAACCTTATTGACAATTTAAATTTCTTAAGCCACATCAAATTAGTAAATGAATTTCTAAACAAGTTAAACTTTATATTTCTGAATCGTGAAAAGAGAATTGACTTTCCCTGGGATAAGTGTTTCCTGATAAAGTATGGATTGACTGTTTGAATGTGTGTATTTATGAGTACCTGCGTCGCATGTATGATTCGCGAGTGGGGTAACTCTATTATTTATAATTGACCGCGTCGCGCGTATGATTCTGTCACGACCCTAAATCTAGACTAATCGTAATGGCGCCTATCGTGGAACTAGGCCAGCCAAATCAACACTCAAATCGTAAATAATCTTTCATGTATATCATTACTAAACTGATAATGAATTAAGGTTTCGTATAATCATTTTAAAACAGATAAAACCACACCGAATATTAAATACAACCCCACGATCCCCGAGTCACTGGTCATGAGCATCTACAAAAAATATACAACTCCGGAAAAATAAACTCTATAATAGTAAGCAGGAGAGAGCAGGGCTGCGGACGCGTGCAGCTACCTCGCAAAATCTCCGAGAAGTCTCTGGAACAGATACACAGCTCACTCTGCCCTAGCACCTGGATCTGCACACAAGGTGCAAGGAGTAATGTGAGTACGCCAACTCATTAATAATGAAAATAAATAAGGTCTGAGCAGTAAGAAACACGTAAAGTCAAATCATCATTTCATAATAAGCACAGTATTTCTTTCCAATAGTGTATATGTTAAATCATCACGCTTAAAAAGCCACTTTTAGTAAAAATCCTTTGAAAAGTGTAATTTCCAACAATTTTAGAAAAATGTCCAAGAAGTTTAGTGTAAAAATGAAGTAAACCATAAGTAGCCACTCGGGCAAAAACATGAATAAGAAACTGCCCCTCGGGCGTAACATCACTCAGAATCATCCCCTCAGGCATACCTCACAGTCACTCATAATCAGCCCCTCGGGCAACCTCACAGTCACTCATACCTCCCAATCACTCGTCACTCGGCACTCGCACTCAGTAGGTACCTGCGCTCACTGGGGGTGTGTACAAACTCCGGAGGGTCTCATCCAGCCCAAGCGCTAATATTAAGCCACCTCGTGGCATATCATATCCTCAATACCAACCCCTCGGCCTCACTCAGTTAGAAACTCTCAAAAGCCCCTCGGGCTATCAGTAAAATGGGGTACTCGACCCAAAAACATCATTTTTATATCTCAAAATAGTGTAAATAAGGCTGAGTTTCGAAATCAGTTAAACATAATATGACTGAGTGTAAATGATAAGTCAACACAGTGAGGAAAAATAGTAAAAGCCCCCAAGGGGTCTAAACAGGTCAGCACAAGGCCCCAAACATGGCTTACAACCCAAATATAACAATAGTCCGAAAACACAATTTAACAAATGATTTAAAAGTAAATATGGAACTCAATAGTTTCCACGGGAAGGACCAAGTCCAAATCCCTAATTAGTGCATGCCACACGCTCGTCATCCAGCATGTGCGCCATTCTAAACATAGTGAGAAAATACGAAGTCCGGGGTTTCATACCCTCCGGACAAGATTTACAGTCAGTACTTACCTCCCAAATACTAATCCGCGATGCTCTTGCCTCTCGAACCGGCTCCCAAATGCTCCAAGTCTATCAAAACCAGGTTACTATCATCAAAATATGCTAGGGATACGAAACCCATTCAAAAATTATCAAAATTAGGCACAATTTTCGAAATTGGCCAAACCCGACCCCCAGCCCCACGTCTCGAATTTCTATAAAAATTGCATTATAAGAATCCTCATCCTTTCCCGAGTCTATACATATAAAATGCATCGAAATCCAACAACAATTGACCCCTCAATTCCTCAATTTTAAGTCTCAATTTCCCAAGCCCTAAACCCCCAATTTATACCCTTAAATTCCATTAATTTCATGCTTAATCCGTCAAATATCAACATAGAATCGAGTTTTAGTCCGAGAAACTTACCTCCACGGAAATACCTTGAATTCCCTCTTCAATTTTCTCCGAAAAACCTCAGCCCGCATGAAAATACGATGAAAGTGCCTAAAATTCGCGAAGGCAAGTATTTATACTTCCTACCCAGTGAAACCGCATCTGCGGCCTAATTCCCGCACCTGCGAATCCCCACTTGACCGACCACTTCCGCGCCTGCGCTCCATTTACCGCATCTGCGGACTCGCATGTACGACCCAGACTTCCGCTTCTGCGGTTTCTTCCCAGCTCTCCCAATCTCGCACCTGCGCATACTGGCCCGCATCTACGGCTACCCTTCCGCATGTGCGGCCATACTAGAAACCTGGCACCAGCAGCTTCTTCAGCTGTATTTTCCAACTTTAATCCTTCCGATGACCATCAGAAATCATCCCGAGCCCCTTAGGACCCAACCACAACCAAAAATAAGTCCCATAACCTTATTCAAACTTAGTCGAGCCTTCGAAACACCCAAACGAACGCTAAAACACCAAGATCACATCGGATTCAAGCCTATGAACCTTGAGATTTCTAAATTTCGCCAAATATGCCGAAACCATCCAAAACACGTCCGATTGACTTGAAATTTTGCAAACACCTCCAAAATGATGCTACGAACCTGTTCTAACTTCCGGAATACCATTCCGACCCCGATAGCTAATTTTTCACTGCCGATCGAAAATCGCCAAAAACTCAACTTCCCCATTTCAAGCCTAATTCTACATTGGACATCAAAGCCACATTCCAAACACACTCCTAAGTCCCAAATCACCTAACGAAGCTATCCGGACCATAAAATCTACATTCCGAGGTCGTTTACCAATAAGTCAACTCTCAGTTGACTTTTTCAACTATTAGGCCAATTTAAGAGACTAAGTGTCTCCTTTCTCACCACGACCACTCCAAACCCGAGCCAACCAACCCAACACCAACACACAAGAGCTGAGCCACACAAAATGAAGGAGAAATAGGGGAAACAGGGCTAAACTCTCGGAATGACCGGCCGGGTATTTACATCCTCCCCCACTTAAACATACCTTCATCCTCGAACGTGCCAAGAGTTGTTCTCCAACACCATCAAACTGCCACGTAACCTCACCCTATCCCATATAGGTCTGATAGCACAACACCGTTGAAATTTCGAAATCCATCCTGACCCATAAACCTTAGAAACAAATTTCGACTTCTGAAATAATTTACAAGATCAAAATTCTGCAACTATGAACTGAATAAGTCCGAACACGCTGTATCAAGTCATATCCATAACCCAAGATGCAATCACATAATATACCGTATGACTCAAACACTCATGGCGATAACTCCTAATCACAATAGCTGCTCAAAACAACCCAATACCGATACATAACCTCTTATCAAGAAATGCCTCGCTCTAACACTTTCATATACTGTCGATGATGAAAGAAACACGTAGAAACTAGCAACCATTCGTCCGATCAGTCAGACCTGAAGCTCCCCCTTCCCCAAACAGGAATAATAGCAGATTAAGCCGACTTCCGATATTTATCCTTCCAACTATGCTGTAGTCAATTCTGACAGTATCCATTCTAGGTCCAATGACCTCTTCTCATCCAACACGACCACTCTGATGACATGACACATCAATACAATTCAAAGACATAACCTGTGAAACTCGTGCACTCAGTAGCAACATCCCAATGTAATCAAATTATATAAAAGATTCACACGAGAGGACCATCCCGCCATTAACAATTATCATCACAACACCATGCTAAGAGCCTGTCACTCATCAAAAAATCAAAACACACGAATCTGACACCAAGGATCACACCTCCACGTAACTCTGCTACAATGCGTGATCCCATCCACATGCTGGCCCACATGAAATACTTCGAGTCACCTTGCTCAAAATCAATAACCATGCGCAATTCGACATCAAGTACTCAAAGTGCGTTGCCCTAACCATGGGGAATCGGACGATACCATGCCACACGAACCCGAAATAACATAACCAATACGTCTCAATCCCGCAATACCCAATTACTTACCTTACTCAAATCTAGCTATAAAGCCCAATTAGAACCACACCATATGTGCTTATAACTAACGATCACAACTCCTAGCAACACCGAAGGGTAACTCATACACCACTCCAGAACACGAATAAACTCAATGACAATCGAATGGTACATCCCTCAACAATAGATATTCGGGGTCAAGAATTCCGACCTAGTGCTGAACACACACTCATACTGGCCTACCAATAACCCTAAGTCAACTCTGGTCACCTACACAGATAGATAACTCACCGAAAAGTTCACAATGACTGAATCATGGTACATACTAACGTCTGATTAGAGTTGCTCGCATCTTCACAGTTCACTACCACAAAATAGCCTGTTTACGAGAACTCTTAGTCTCGAAGTCATGAAGCGCACCAATTACTATATCTGATCTAAACTCCGACGCTCAAATACATATCACATCCCTAATACTCAATCATTCCACGAGGGATACCACTATAATTCTTCCGTGTTACCAAGCAACCTTGAATGTTAGCAGTCGATCCAACAAGAGAGCGTCGCAATACCGGTGAAGCACCCTTAACTCCACACATTGACCTTTCTGAAATGTATACCCTCATCAAGCCACTCAATTGGTGATATCATCTACCTAGTCATCTGAAACGGCCAATGCTGCCTACAAATTTCTTAACCTTCCTCCCAAAACTGAACCGTGACCTCACATATGCAAGTCTTAACCCTACACAACATATAGCATACGCCATGACATCCTATGGTGAATATGAGAACTTCATGATCCTTTCCGATCCACAAGCAACTACGTACCCAACTATCCAAGAACTCTCCAATCCCATTTAGAAGCAAAATCACTATACATCACCTGCACCTCACGCCAGTAGAAAATATGCATCTCTAAGCGTGGTAGAAACCATCAGGAACTATCCGAATCCCATTTGTACAACACCAAACCGTCAGGACTGAATCCTTCTAACTCAACCAAGCTACGCAGGTCACCAAAACCTAAGAGCATTGCTAAGAAACACTTGTAAAAACACATTATCTCATGAACACCCAAAGAACTAATCGTATCCCTGACCATGCCGATCCGACCTACTACCAAGTTGTCCTATTTATCCAAGTTTCTTCTGACTTACCTGCGAATTGGTACTTCTCCTCGCCATAATACCGCAATTCTCAACCCAGACTCACCACACAAGACCCAAGATAAAACCATACCGTCTGAGGCTCATAAGTCGCTGAATACTTTCTCAAATATCCCCAAAAGTACCACATTCAAAATACTTACCCCGAAGAGACCTCCTGCGAATCTAAAGCCATTATCTTCACCTTCTTAATACTGATATGTAGAATCCATGATAATGTAGACACGCCAAAAGTCTTGACACCCTCCAACGTAAATCTCAGTTCTATCCCAAAACACACCTTGAAGATTCCCAATTGCTATATTTAACCTTGAATCCGTCAGAACCATTCTCGAGAGTCATCCACTCTACTCAAACATCAATTAGACTGATCGAACGGACCGAACGACCTGTGCTCCATTAGCACTCCAACACCCTAGGAAGTAACCCCACCTTAATGCAACCAATAAATTCCTGCCCCATACACATTACATCCTTCACCAATAACAACTCAAGGCATTCCATGATTCTTATACACCCATAAATCATAACACAACCCTTATCCAAAATTTTCCTTCACTCAAGTCATTCTCGATCTCATCCCCTGCAGGTCATAACTGATTCACCAATATACCTCGACCCGAACCCAAAACATCACATAATCGTGCAACCAACTTATCATTATCAGACTCCCCCACTTGGCTCAAAGCCATAGATCAAAACAAACAGTAACTCATAATGACCACACGCTAACACCGCCGTCATACCACAGTGAGATTCAACTAAATCCTTCATAAGCTCATATCTAAATCAAACCATTTAACATCCCAAATCATCTCCAACATCGCATTCACCATTGCAATAGCCGTTTCAACTCCCATAAGTGATCTAAACTCAAATTGCAACATATATCAATTACTGGTAAAAGGGAACTTGCTACAAAACAACACAAGGATCACACAACCTCAGGACACCCCGCAGGAAATAGCCCTGCCTGCTTAGCCTCAAACTGATATCTCTCTACACACTTCCGAAGATCATAGCTATTATGCAATCGCTTTACCCTCCTACATTAGAACAAACCAATGCCTACCCTCAAGATATCATAATAAGCGGTATAAGAACCTGAAGCTGATGGAAGAACTAACATTAGAGCTGTGGCCAAAGAAATCTTGAGCTTCTGGAAGCTCTCTCCACACTCGTCTGACCACCTGAATACCCTCACTGGACACCACGTGCCCCAAGAATGCTACATAACTGAGCCAAAAATTCACACTTGGAGAACTTGCATAAAGCTTCCCCTCTGCCAATCTATATAATACCCTCCTCAATGCTGGGTATGCTCCTCCTAGATACGTGAGTACACCAGGATGCTATCAATGAATACAATAACGAAGGAGTATAATTACGGCTGGAATACACTGTTAATCAAATATGTGAACACTACTGGGGCATTGGTCAGCCCAAAGACATCACCAGGAACTCATAACCCAACAGAAAGATCCGCTTCGCTCCACAACTATACAACATGAGAGGTATTCCAATACACTTACAACTCGAAGAGATATGCCAAACCGAGACAGAAATCAAACACTCAATAGTTCTTGCTACATTTCCAGCCAATCCTTTTGTCACAATCAAACAATCTGAACACATCTAACCATCAAATAACACTCACCACGTAGTCATATAGTCACCAAATCCCATTAATAAGAACACAAACGGACATATAAGTCCCCAAATGCACGGCTCCCACACTTTAAATCTCAGCACTCAAGTCATAAATAGAACCCGACCTCAATCCCTTCAGACTGGCCCATTGTCAACATGCTAAAATCACCTCTCGCACCTCACTCATGGAAATGACAAGCCGTCGTTACACAGCTGATACTGCGCGCTTGCGTGTGCACTCGAATACATGAAATGAATTTCAAGAGTTACGCTTTTTGGCCGAAGAAATGGATTCGCACGACAAAAATTCAAGAATGTGTGATTTTTCCTAAGGGTTCTGTAGCCTCTCAAAGATAAGTACAGACGTCTCCATACCGATCCGCAAGACTCTACTAAACCTGCTCATGATCGGTGAGTCCTATGTAACCTAGGCTCTGATACCAACTTGTCACGACCCCAAATCTAGACTAGTCGTGATGGTACCTATCGTGGAACTAGGACATCCAAATCAACACTCAAATCATAAATAATATTTCATGTATATCATTACTAAGCTGATAATCTATAAAGGTTTCGTATAATCATTTTAAAAGAGATAAAGCCACACCGAATATTAAATACGACCCCACGATCCCGGAGTCACTGGTCATGAGCATCTACAGAAAATATACAACCCTGGAAAAATAAACTCTATAATATTAAGCATGAGAGAGCAGGGCTGCGGACACGTGCAGCTACCTCGAAAAATCTCCGAGAAGTCTCTGGAACAGATACACAGCTCACTCTACCTTAGCACCTGGATCTGCACACAAGGTGCAGAGAGTAATGTGAGTACGCCAACTCAGTAGTAATGAAAATAAATCAGGTCTGAGCAGTAAGAAACACGTAAAGTCAAATCATCATTTCATAATAAGCACAGTATTTCTTTCCAATAGTGTATACGTTAAATCATCACGCTTAAAAAGCCACTTTTAGTAAAAATCCTTTGAAAAGTGTAATTTCCAAATATTTCAGAAAAATGTCCAAGAAGTTTAGTGTAAAAATGAAGTAAACCATAAGTAGCCACTCGGGCAAAAACATGAATAAGAAACTGCCCCTCGGGCGTAACATCACTCAGAATCATCCCATCGGGCATACTCACAGTCACTCATAATCAGCCCCTCGGGCAACCTCACAGTCACTCATAACTCCCAATCACTCGTCACTCGGCACTCGCACTCAGTAGGTACCTGCGCTCACTAGGGATGTGTACAAACTCTGGAGGGTCTCCTCTAGCCCAAGCTCTAATATCAAGCCACCTCGTGGCATATCATATCCTCACGATCAGGCTCTCGGCCTCCCTCAGTCAGAAACTCTCAAAAAGCCCCTCGGGCTATCATTAAAACGAGGTACTCGACCCAAAAACATCATTTTTATATCTCAAAATAGTGTAAATAAGGCTGAGTTTCGAAATCAGTTAAACATAATATGACTGAGTGTAAATGATAAGTCAACACAGTGAGGAAAAATAGTAAAAGCCCCAAAGGGGTCTAAACAGGTCGGCACAAGGCCCCAAACATGTACAACCCAAATATAACAATAGTCCAAAAACACGATTTAACAAATGATTTAAAAGTAAATACGAAACTCAATAGTTGCCACGGGAAGGACCAAGTCCAAATCCCCAGTTAGTGCACGCCACACACTCGTCATCCAGCATGTGCGCCATTCCAAACATAGTGAGAAAATACGAAGTCCGGGGTTTCATACCCTCAGGACAAGATTTACAGTCATTACTTACCTCAAGACGGCCCAAATACTAATCCGCGATGCTCTTGGCTCTCGAACCGGCTCCCAAATGCTCCGAGTCTATCAAAACCATGTTACTATCATCAAAATATGCTATGGATATGAAACCTATTCAAAAATTATCAAAATTCGGCACAATTCCCGAAATTGGCCAAACTCGACCCCCGGACCCACGTCTCGAATTTATGTAAAAATCACATCACAAGAATACTCATCCTTTCTTGAGTCTATACATTAAAATGCATCGAACTCCAATCACAATTGACCCCTAAATTCCTCAATTTTAAGTCCCAATTTCCCAAGCCCTAAACCCCCAATTTATACCATTAAATTCCACTAATTTCATGCTTAATCCGTCAAATATCAACATAGAATCGAGTTTTAGTCCGAGAAACTTACCTCCACGGAAATCCCTTGAATCCCCTCTTCAATTTGCTCCCAAAAACCTCAACCCGCATGCAAATATGATGAAAGTTCCTAAAATGCGCGAAGGCAAGTATTTATACTTCCTGCCTAGTGAAACCGCATCTGCGGCTTATTTCCCGCACCTGTGGTCCCAGATGCGCACCTGCGAATCACCACTTGACCGACCACTTCCGCACCTGCGCTCCATTTACCATATCTGCGGACTCGCAGGTGCGGCACAAACTTCCGCTTCTGCGCTTCCTTCCCACCTCCACCAATCTTGCACCTGCGCATGCTGGCCCGCACCTGCGGCTACCTTTTCGTAGATGCGGCCACACCAGAAACCTAGCACCAGCAGCTTCTTCAGCTTTATTTTCCAACTTTAATCCTTCTGATAACCATCTGAAATCATCCCGAGCCCCTCGGGACCCCAACCAAAAACACAAAGAAGTCCCACAACCTTATTCAAACTTAATCGAGCCTTCAAAACACCAAAAACAATGCTAAAACACCAAGATCACATCGGATTCAAGTCTATGAACCTTGAGATTTCTAAATTTCGCCAAAGATGCCAAAACCATCCAAAACATGATTGACCTGAAACTTTGCACACACTTCCAAAATGTCGTTACGAACATGTTTCAACTTCCGAAATTCCATTCCGACCCCGATAGCTAATTTTTTCACTGCCGATCGAAAATCGCCAAATACTCAACTTCGCCAATTCAAGCCTAATTCTACACCGAACATCAAAACCACATTCTGAACACTCTCCTAAGTCCCAAATCACCTAACGAAGCTATCAGGACCATACAATCTATATTCCGAGGTCGTTTTCAACTATTAGGCCAATTTAAGAGACTAAGTATCCCCTTTCTCACCACGACCACTCCGAACCCCAGCCAACCAACCCAACACAACACACAAGAGCTGAACCACACAAAATGAAGGAGAAATAGGGGAAACGGGGCTAAACTCTCGGAACGACCAGCCATGTCGTTACAGATTCACGAGCGTGGTAACTCTATTATTTATAATCGACCGCATCGCACGTATGATTTCTGAGCGGGATAATAGATGCATCTACCGTTCACGCCGTTCGATCCTCCGGTAGTGCACAATTTACATTTATGTTGGACCGGTTCATACGACCTTGACATTTCTTTCGCATGATATTTGCTGGGTACTTACTGTGATTTGAATTGTTTAATTGCCTTGAGATATAAGTTGTCAATTGAAATGACGGAAACTGAAATATTAACTATGAAAGAAGTTGCCCCTTTCTGTTGTTAATTGTTATTTAATTATGACATCCATGCTTAGAGTCACATGTAATTATACTAATTTGACCTCTAGTAAACGTCGAAGTCGATCTCTCGTCACTACCTCTTCGAGGTTAGGCGGGATACTTACTAGGTACACGTTATTTTTTTGTACTCATACTACACTTGTTGTGAATTTTGTTGCACAAGCACATATATGTCTAGTGGCGCAGTCGGTGCAGCAACATGGGTGATACGGAGACTTAGGTGAGCTGCACCTCTCGAGACGACCGCAACCAGTAGAGTCTCCTTCAGAGTATTGTATTGTACTTCCTCTACTGTCCAATTGTATTCCGGACAGATTATTGTATTACATCTTATTTTGTAAAAATTTCTCATGCACTTGTGACAATGGGTTCTGGGATGACTATGAGATTTATTCATTATTTGAATTTTTTAAAGACATTTTTGTTACTCAGTGAGAGTTCATTATTTTCTATTTAATATAATGAAAATAAATGATTTCAAACTGCTAAATGAGAATTCGATCAATTTCTTGATGTTGTCTTTCCTGACAGTGGTGTCCGGAGCCATCACGACCTTTAACGGATTTTGGGTCGTGACATTTCTTGTATATTATTCGAAAATATTTTGTTAGGTAATGTACTAAATGATTTAGTTGGTTTTATTGGTTATTATTTTCTCTATTTTGTAGATGTTAGTTTCATTTTCTGTAAACAAATTGTATATGTTATGTGTAGTTGTTACTTTCTAATTTCTTGCTCTAAACATAATTTTATCAATGCATTTGTAGCTTCAATGTCTTCAGTTGTTATATATGTTTACTAATTTTGTAACTTACTTGTATGCAATGTTTTAACATCTTTCTGACTGTAGCTAAATTATAGTAGAATTGTATTTTTTTTTGTATTCAAACAAGTTTTATTAACTTAATGTTTCTTTTGGTGCATAATCGAACATTTATAGCCTATTATTCAAAATTATGTTGTTAGGGGATGTACTACTTGATTTAGTTGGTTTTATTGGTTATTAGTTGCTCTATTTGTAGATGTTAGCTTCGCTTTCTGTAAACAAATTGTATATGTTATGTCTGGTTGTTACTTTTTAATTTCTTGCTCTAAACATAATTTGTAGCTTCAATGTAGTCAGTTGTTATATATGTTTACTAATTTTGTAACTTACTTGTATGCAAGGTATTTATATCTTTTTGATTGTAGCTAAATTGTAGTAGATTTGTATTTATTTTATTTTTTGGTCTTCAAACAAGTTTTATTAAATTACTGTTTCATT
Organism: Nicotiana knightiana; assembly: GCA_005239525.1. Lineage (NCBI taxonomy): Eukaryota > Viridiplantae > Streptophyta > Magnoliopsida > Solanales > Solanaceae > Nicotiana > Nicotiana knightiana. The sequence continues at coordinate 37,458 of MDKJ01360627.1, forward strand.
TCGTGCAGAATCGAACATTTTTTGCACCACATGATGTTGATTATGGCATCACTAGGTTCCAGACATTATCCGACCCTGTTGTTCCTGGCCAAATCAATGTATTATTGTTTGAAAATGGGTTAAAGTTGTTTAATAAGACATGTTTCGAGCATTTTCTTTCCCTGCCCAAAATGTGTGTCCAAAATCAAGAAATTCACCTTCTCATGAAGTATGAATTGAACGCATCCAGTTTTGATTTTTTTACAGCAGAGATAAAGGGTTAGAGGCTGAACTTTAGGTTAAGGGTGTTTGCCCTTATCACTGGCCTTAGATGTTTTACAGAAATAACGGACTTTGGTTACACAACTAAGTATGACAGTAAAATAATGAGGAGATATTTTTCAAACAAGGAAAAAGTTGAGAAGTCATACTTGAAATAAATTGTAACTAGTCGTAGTTGGGTGAATGATGAGGATGCAGTCAAGCTGTGTATTCTCTATCTGATAGAATTCTTCCTCTGTCCTTCACAGAAAAATAAAGGTTTGATAGACCATTTTAGATTCTACTTGGTGGACTCGTGGCAGTATGCAAATTTCGCATGGGGTATCGAAGCTTATACACAATTGCTTTAGCCCGTTAGGCACAACTCAACCCTTCTGTACATTTTTATCTCATTAGAGGTTTTGCACTCGCTATGCAAATATGGTTGTATGAGTGTTGCTCTACAGTCAACACTGATATAGCTATAAGGCTTGGTAATTTGATCCCTCGCATACTTAACTGGAAAACTAGCGAGGACAAGATATGGATATCTGCATTGGAAGATAGAATGATCAAACCATCATGGATCAAGTTAAATATTTTTCACATCTGGATAGAAAATTTTAATATAAATTATCAACATATTTTATACATATTATGACTAGGTCCCTCACATTTTTTTCCACTCAGTTCACCAACATTCATGGATCCCCAGAAGAGCTTTCAAGAATGAATTTTCCAGATAGAGTTGAATACATCCTTGAAGAAGCTGAAACAAAGGCCGAGTATCCGACAGATGCTCTATCTCCATCTTCATCTCCATCTGGACATATGCAGGCAATGAGAATAGATGAAAAGAAATATATTGTGAAACAATTAAAAAATTAAGAAAAGATGTTAATAAAGTAACCTATTAAGATAATGGTTTCTTTAATTTATGTTATGCAAATTATTTTTTTAACTCTTTCTATTTTAATATGTAGGTCGGTTCAGACCTTAGAACCTTCAAGAAAGAAGTATACCTAATTCTTGATTTTTAATCTTCTTTATTTATATGTAAACCTCTAATTGTTTCATACATTATAATAATTTTTTGTTCTTTAGGTTTTTCAAGAACTAGGCAGCATTCGATTGTTACTCAATGATTCTGTCAAGTATGTGTTACAGGGAATTGATGCCAAGGTTTCATTCGAAATATATTCATTGTGGACAACTATTTTTACCATGTTTATGTTTATAATAGTATTCATAAATACATAGCCTAACAAATTCTGAATGCAGTTTACCGGTAGTTCTACAAAAAATGATGAGCATTACAAAAAAAAGAACAAACAACAGAATCCGGGCAGAAGTGCTAAACCAGTGTTGGCCAGCAACAGTAAAACAAGTTTTTTAACACTTATAACACAATTTGATGACAACTAATCTATATTATATTTAAACTTATCTACAGTATATCTACATATAGCCTAAATTACCATAAAATAATCTATATTATATTTTCAATTGTTCTCTTAGATACAAGGCACATGTCTGACATTCAAAATGAGGAGAATATTCCTATAGGTGTTGACTTATATTCCCAATTTAAAGGGGTATTGGCGGAAGAAACTGCAGGTATGATTTAGTACATTTTATCTACATATTGAACATTATATATTACATCAGAGCCACAAGCAACATTTAAACAAATTAATAACAATTAGACTATAATTTATATATAGTGTAGTTTCTGTTTATTACAAATGATCTACAATTTTATTAAGTTGAACATATTTATTGTAACAGAGAAGGAAACAATGCATGTGGACTGTCACAATGCAAATCCAAACCGCCATGATGGCACCTAACCCAACCTGCTAAGTAAGTCAATTAACAAAATAACATAATATAATTTAATAATACTGATGTGAATCAAAGATGAGATAACTGAATTTTATACAACTCCCCACGGAATTATCGTACAATTCACGAGCTTCTAAGATTTAGAATTTGCAAAGGTCGTATGAAATAATGTACATTATCTGTTTGAAATATACAAGAACAAATTATAATTCTAAAGCTACTAAGATCAAGAGGCAGCTATGACCGGAACATAGGTACATCTTCAAATCCAGCTCCCGCCATGCACAACAACATCAATATCCAACATCTGCACGCAAGGTGTAGAAGCGTAGTATAAGTACAACCAACCTCATGTACTCAATAAGTAACAAACCTAACCTAGGGTTGAAAGTAGTGACGAGCTGGGACAAGGGTCAGGGTCTAACCAATAACCAACAATAGTTCATAACAATATGATAAAGATGGTACAAGAAATAATTTAGCGGGTTCACATTTATGGAAAATAGGCATGCTTTTCAAGTACAAAAGTGGATCCCAGATCTTTCACTGAAAATCTCAAAATCAATATATGAATAAGTTCGAAAACTGTGATTTTCCCAAAAACCCTTCAACAATAAACAAGATGTTTCATTTTTCAGATAACATGAGAAAATACATCTCTATGCCTACATATCAATATACATGTGAAATCATGAATGTCACCAAAAAAATTGAGTAGCATGAGGAAATGCATCTCTATGCCTGTATCTCAAGTACACATGTCAAATGCAATGCATCTCAATGATGAACTCATGTACTCATACACTTTCAGAGTACTCAATATCATTGCCTCGTATTCTCACTCATCATGCTCAATATTCAGCATACTCAGTCACTCAGTGCTGTACAGGACTGATCCAGCCCAAACATAATAACTGCTAGCAACTGCACTCACTGGTGGTGTGCAGACTCCGGGGGGGATCCTTCAGCCCAAGTGCTATAATCCGCACGGGCAACTCACGTGCTGCACGGATAACTCATGTGCTGCATGGATAACACACGTGCTATAATATCAATATATGAATCCGCACGGACAAGTCACGTGCTGCACGGACAACTCACGTGCTATAATATCAATATCTGGATCTGTATGGACAACTCACGTGCTATACAGACAACTCATGTTCCATAGTATCAATAACCTCACAATCAGGCCCTCAGCCTTACTCAGTCATCAATCTCTCCAATCTCTCGAGCTCACAATGTCATGAAACTAGCCCAAAATGATGATATGATGTACCAATAAATAGCAACAGAGACTAAGATATGATATGAAATGAATGTATATGACTGAGTACAAAATTATAATTTAAACATATAATTCGACAACAGAAATGACCTCACTGGGTCCCGATAATACCAACATTTTCCTAAACATGATTTCTAACATGAGTCACAGTTCAATTTCTCTAACATATGAAAAATACAAGTTAATTGACCACACAACTCTACAAAATTGACCGAGTCTCAATTTCTACGGTTCTACGCTCACACGCCCATCACTTAGCATGTGCGTCACCTCCAAGCAAATCGCATAACACATATAATCAGGGTTCATACCCTCAACTCCAAGTTTAGAAGTGTTACTTACATCGAACAAGCCAAATCCAACACCGAGCAAGCAAGCGATGCTCCAAAATTCCATCTCACGCGTACCGACCTCTGAACGGCTCGAAACTAGCCAAAAGCAACTCAAATACATCAAATAAATCCCAAGGAAATAATTTCAAATGATAAAGGTTGAATCTTTAATCAAAAGCCCAAAATCAACCCAAAAGTCCAACCCGAGCCTGCACCTTGGAACACGACGAAACTTATAAAATCTGACAACCCATTCAATTACGAGTCTAACCATACTATTTTCACTCAAATCCGACTCCGAATCGATGTTCAAAACTCAAAAACTCACTCTATGAAACTTTCGGCTAAAATCCCCAATTTATTTTTAAAATTCATAATGTAATTACCAAAAAGCATAGAATCATGAATTATAATAAAAACCAAGTAGAGAGCACTTATCCCAATCCATATGGTGAGAATTGCTTCAAAAATCTGTAACGGCCCGGCCGGTCGTTCCGTGAGATTAGCCCCGTTTCCCCTGTTTCAGCTTTGTTATGTGCTAGTTAACCTAATTATGATGTGTTGGGTCGGTTGGTTCGGGTTCACAGTGGTCGTGGTGAGAATTGAGACAATTAGTCTCTTAAATTGGCCTAATAGTTGAAAAGGTCAACTGAGAGTTGACTTATTGGTAAACGACCTCGGAATGTAGATTTTAGGGTTCAGATAGCTTCGTTAGGTGATTTGGGACTAAGGAGTTTGTTCGGAATGTGGTTTTGAAGTCCGGTGTAGAATTAGGCTTGAATTTGACGAAAGTCAGTTTTTGGAGATTTTCGGTTGGCAGTGGAAAATAGGCTATCGGGGTCGGAATGGAATTCCGGGAGTTGGAGGAGGTTCGTAGGGTCATTTTGGATGTGTGTGCAAATTTTCAGAATAATCGAACACGTTTTGGGTAGTTTCGGCATAGTAGATGATTTTCGGAAGTTTTAGGATTCTTAGGCTTGAATCATGGGTTGAATTGGTGTTTTGATGTCATTTTGGGTGTTTCGAGGGTTTGTCTAAGTCCGGGTGATCAATGATGAATTTTTGGTACTTTTGGTTGAGGCCTCGAGAGGCTCGAAGTGTTTTTTTGGATAGTCATCGGAAGGTTGAAGTTGGGAATTTGCAGCAGAAAAAAAACTGCTGGTGGAATGTTTCTGGTGTGGCCGCAGGTGCGGAGAGGCATGCGCATGTGTGGATTTTTGGCAGGTTGAAGGAGGTCGCAAGTGCGGGACTTTAGTCGCACCTGCGGAGTCACAGGTGCGAAGAAGAAGTCCCAGGTGCGAAAAAATGGTACTTTAAGTTGGATGCGCAAGTGAGCACCTGGGACCGTAGGTGCGAGCAATTGGCCGCAGGTGCGGAAATCCCTGGGCAGATCATATAAAAAGGGTCCTTAGCGAATTTTGGTCTTTCTTTCACCATTTTCATGCGGTTTTGAATCTTTGGAGAGGGTTTTGAAGGAGGAAATCAAGAGGACTTTGTTGAGGTAATATATTTGAACCTAAAACTCGTTTTTATGTGATTTTTGGACTGAAATAGGGTGAAATTAAGGGAAAAATCAGTGTGAAAATTGGGGGTTGGGGCTTGGATAATTGGAGACTTTGATTGAGTAATTGAAGGGGCAATTGTGGTCATATTTTGATGCATTTTATATGTATAGACTCGTTAAAGGATGAGGATTCTTGTGATGCAATTTTTATAGAATTCCGAGACGTGGGCCTAGGGGTCAGGTGTGGCCAATTTCGGGATTTGTGCTCAATTGTGATAATTTTCGAATGGGTTTCGTCTTCCTAGAATATTTTGATGTTATTAATCTGATTTTTGATAGACTCAGAGCATTTGGGAGCCGATTCGAGGGGCAAGAGCACCGCAGAGTAGTTTTCGGGCCGGTTTGAGGTAAGTAACGATTGTAACTCTAGACCTGAGGGTATGAAACCCCGATATTTCACTTTGATTTGGTAAATGACGTGACTCACATGCTAGGTGACGGGCGTGTGGGCGTGCACCGGTAGGGATTGTGACTTGGTCCATCCCGTGGCGATTATTATGTCGCGTATTTGATTTGATATCATAAGATGTCCTGTATTTTTGAGGTTTATATTATATTATGGGCAGTATGCCACGTTTGGGGCCTTGTGCCGATCTGTTTAGTCCCCTAGGAGTATTTTTACACTATTCTCACACTATTTTTGATAGAAATTCTGTGAACTCAGTCATGTTTATTACTTGTTGCTATTCCACTATTATCACAATGTTTTAGAATACTGTTAGGTATTTGGGGCTAAGCCCCGTGATGTTGAGATGAGTTTCCCGAGTGCTTTAAGAGGATGACTGAGTTAGGCCGAGAGCCCAGTTTGTGAGGATAGTTATGGATCAGGCTACACATCGCAGCAGATATTATATGGATCTGGCTGCACGCTGCATCATATATATATTGGATGGGGCTGCACGCCGCATCATATATATTTATTATTTGGATCAGGCTGCACGCCGCAACATATGTTAAATGGATCGGGCTGCAGGCTGCAGCAGTTTGTGTGGATACATGGTACCTGTTGAGTGAGAGTGATGAGTGTGAGCATTGAGTACTGATAGAGGAGTCACGAGTGACTGATAAAGTGTGAGATCATTGTTTCTCACTCATTTTACACTGAGTCTCTTTAATAAACGTTGAGTTAATTTTTTATGCAAGTTTTGAAGGGGAACTGGAGTTTGTAAAGTATTTGGTAAATGTAGTCTTTTGGTTACTCTACTTGTTTTCACTGGCACATGTTTTTATGAAACTATCACTTTTAAATGCTCGTCATTGCACTCAAGTCTTTAGTTACTTTGGTTACTTACTGAGTTGGCGTACTCACGTTACTCCCTGCACCTTTATGTGCAGATCCAAGTACCAGATCTGAGCGTTAGCTGATTTCTCCTTTGCTCGAGGATAAAGGTATCTTTTCAGCGTCCCCAACTGGCCTTCTTTCCTTTCTTAGTTCGTAGATTTCTGGTATTTCTCCGAATTGTACTAGTAGGGGCTTGTTATCAGATATTGTATTTATCTCTTTAGATGCTCATGACAGTTGTATCTGGGTGCTGGGTTGTGGTTAGATTTGATTTTTGTGGTATTACTGTAGTTAATTATATCTTGCAAACATGAACCTCAAATGAATTACTTTGACTTGTGATATTAAACAGACGGTTTAGTGTGTTACTCTCAGTAGTTGGCTGGCCTAGTTTCATGATAGGCACCATCACAGCCTAATTGTTTTAGGGTCGTGACAAGTTGGTATCAGAGCACTAGGTTACATAGGATTTAACGGTCATGAGCAGGTTTAGTAGAGTCTTGCTGTAACGACCCGACCGGTCGTTCCAAGAGTTTAGCCCCGTTTCCCCTGTTTCCCCCGTTTCCCCCGTTTCTGCTTCATTATATGCGGTTCAGCTTCATTACGTTGTGTTAGATTGGTTGGCTCGGGTTTAGAGCGATTTTTGGAGAGAAATGAGACACTTAGTCTCTTATCTTGGTTCAATAGTGGAAAAGTCAACTAAAAGTTGACTTATTGAGAAACGACCTCAGATTGCGGATTTTATGGTTCAGATAGCTTCGTTGGGTGATTTGGGGCTTAGGAGTGTGTTCAGAATGTGGTTTTGATGTCCGGTGTAGAATTAGATTTGAATTGACGAAAGTTAGTTTTTGGCGATTTCCGGTCGGCAATGGAAAATAGGCTATCTGGGTCGGAATGGAATTCTGATAGTTAGAGTAGGTTCGTAATGTCATTTTGGATATGTGTGCAAATTTTCAGGTCAATCGGATGTGTTTTGATTGGTTTCGGCATCATTGGCGAAATTTAGAAGTTTCAAAGTTCATAGGCTTGAATTTGATGTGATTTTAGTGTTTTTGGTCTTTCGAAGGCTCGACTAAGTTTGAATGAGGTTATAGGATGTGTTGGTATGTTTGGCTGGGGCCTCGAGGGGCTCAGGATTGATTTCGGATGGTTAACGGAGGTTTGGACTTAGGAATTGCAGCAAAAATTGATGCTTGTGTCATTTGCTGGTGTGGCCGCACCTATGGAAGGGGAGCTGCAGGTGCAAAGGTCATTGCGCAGGTGCGAGAAGAGGCCAGGTTGGAGGGAACCGAAGGTGCGAGGCATGGGCCGCACCTTCGAAGCCGCAGGTGCAGAGTTTGGACGTTTAGTGGGATTTCGCAGGTGCGCACCTGGGACCGCAGGTGCGAAGAATGGTCCGCAAGTGCGGATTAACTTAACCTAAAGTATAAATAGGTGCCTCCGCGAAATTTTGGGCATTTCTTCCATTTTTGCATGCAGGTTGAGCTAGTTCGGGAGCAAATTGAAGGAGGAATTCGAGAGTCTTTAGTGGAGATTCGGAGCATTTGGGAGCCAATTCGAGGGGCAAGCGCATCGCGGAGTAGCTTTTGGGTTGTTTTGAGGTAAGTAACGATTGTAACTCTAATCCTGAGGGTATGACACCCTGTTATTTGATATTGTTTTGGTAAATGAGGTGACACACATGCTAGGTGACGAGCGTGTGGGCGTGCACCGATAGGGATTGTGACTTGGTCCGTCCCGTAGCGACTATTAAGCCGCGTATTCGATTTGAAACCTTATGTCCTGTCTTTTAGAAGTTTATACTTGTTTATGGGCCGTGAGCCATGTCTGGGGCCTCGTGCCGACCTGTTTAGACCCTTAGGGGTATTTTCCATGTTTGGGGCCTTGTGCCGACCTGTTTAGACCCTCAGAGGTACTTTTACACTATTCTACCACTATCCTGATAGAACATCTGTGAACTCAGTCATGTTTACCACTTGTTGTTATTTTCACTATTATCACACTGCTTTGAAACTCTGAGAAGTATTTTGGGCTGAGTCCCTTGATTTGAGATGAATTTCCCGAGTGGCTTGTGAGGATGACTGAGTCAAGCCGAGAGCCGAGTATGTGAGGATAGTTATGGATCGGGCTGCACGCCGTAGCAATATATATGTCCAGGCCGAGATCCGAGTATGTGAGGATAGTTATGGATTGGGCTGCACGCCGCAACAATATATATTTTATATATTACATATGGATCGGGCTGTGCGCCACAACATTATATATATATTTTGTATGGATCGAGCTGCACTCCGCAACAATATATATGTATTATATGTGGATCGGGCTACACGCCGCAGCAATATACATTATGTATGGGTCGGGCTGCACGCCGCAACAATATAGTGCTTGGGGTGAAGGAGCCCCTCCAGGAGTCTGTACACCCCTAGTGAGCGCAGTCGACTATTATATGGATCGGGCTGCACGCTGCAACAATGTACATTATATATATATATATATATATATATATATATATATACACGTATTGGATCGGGCTGCATGCTGCAACAGTTGTTACATGGTACCTGATGAGTGAGAGTGCTAGTGAGCATGGACTTATGAGAGTAGAGTCACGACTGACTAAGAGGCTTGCCCGTGAGGCTTAATTTGTGAGCGACACTGTGCCCGAGTGGCGGATATTTTTATGAAACTACTGTTTTTCACTATCTTTATACTGAGCTTCTTTGATAAATGTTGACTAATGTTTCATACAAGTTTAAAAAGGGTAATTTGGAGTTTTGTAAAAAAAAAATCTTTGGTAAATGTGGGCTCTTGACTTGATCTATTACCTTTACTGGTACTTATTTTATGAAATTATAAAGTTTAAATGCTCGTCACTGCACTCATGTTTTTAGATACTTTGGTTACTTACTGAGTTGTCGTACTCACGTTACTCCCTGCACCTTGTGTGCAGATTCAGGTACCGGGGCAGAGCGATAGTTGAGCTACCCCATTTTGAGCATTGTTCGGAGATTGTGAGGTAGTTGCTCGGCGTCCGCAGCCTACTCTTTCTCCTTCCTACTCAGTCATTTTACTTTACTTCCCAGACTTGTTGTAGTAGAGGATTTGTATTAGACTGTATCATCTCTTAGATGCTCATGACGGTTGACTCCAGATGTTGGGACTGTGCTTAGATGTTCTAATCATTTTTATTGTTTTTGAAATGCTTAAGAAACAGAATTATTATGAAAATTTCGGATATTTGATGTATTAAATGGAAAAGAAAATCATTTCATTATTTTCAGTAAATTGGCTAGCCTAGTATCACGATAGGCGCCATCATGGCCAGTTGTGATTTGGGGTCGTGACAAGTTGGTATCAGAGCGCTAGGTTACATAGGATTCAATGGTCATGAGCAAGTTTAGTAGAGTCTTGCAGATCGGTACAGAGACGTCTGTACTTATCTTCGAGAGGTTGCAGAACCATTAGGAAAGTCTCACATTCTTGTATTCTTGTCATGCTAATCCATTTTATTCAGCCAAGAGCATAACTCTTGAATTCCTTCCATGTATTTGAACGCGCCCAAAAGCGCGTGGTATCAGCTATGCATCGACGGCTTGTGACTTCCATGGATGAGATGTGATTGTGGCATGTTGGTAATGGGCCAGTCTGGAGGACTTGATGCCGAATTCATTCTGTGGCTTGAGTGCTAAGATTTCGTGTGTGGGAACATATATTTGGGGACTTATATGTCCGTTGATGTCCTTAATGACGGGACTTTGTGGCTGGATGCCTATGTGGTGAGTGTGATTTGATGGTTAGATGTGTTCAGACTGTGATTAGTGACAAAAGGATTGGCTGGGAATGTGGCAAGAACTATTGAGAGTTTGATTTCTGTCTCGATTTGGTATATGGCTTCAAGTCGTGAGTGTATTGGAAGACCTCTCATGTTGTTTAGTTGTGGAGCGAAGCGGATCTTTCTATTGAGTTATGAATTCCTGGTGATGTCTTTTGGGCTAATCATTGCCCCAGTAGAGTTCATGTATTTGATTAACGGTGTATTCCAGCCGTATTAGCACTCCTTTGTTATTGTATTCATTGATGGCATCCTGGCGTATACGCGTAGCTAGGGGTGGTAGCCAGTCAGCTAGAGGCTGCCCTAGAGGGGGAGGTCGAGCAGGTGGAGATCATGCCCGTATGTATGCCCTTCCAGCCAGGCTAGATGCTATGGCCTCCGATGCAGTGATCGTAGGTATTGTCTCAGTCTGTTTCCGAGATGCTTTGGCTTTATTTGACCCTGGTTCTACATATTCCTATGTTTCATCATATTTTTCCCATTTTCTAGATATGCCCCGTGAGTCTTTAGTTACACCTATTCATGTGTCGACTCCGGTTGGCGATACTATTGTTGTGGACCGTGTGTATCGGTCGTGTGTGATATTTATTGGGGGTCTGGAGACTCGAGTGGACCTACTGTCACTCAGCATGATCGATTTTGATGTGATATTGGGCATGGATTAGTTATCTCTGTGTCATGCTGTTCTTGATTGTCACGCTAAGACCGTGGCCTTAGCTATGCCAGGATTTCGGAGGGTTGAGTGGAGAGGTTCTTCTGAGTATGTGCCTAGCAGGGTTTCCTACCTGAAGGCTCAGCGTATGGTTGAGAAGGGGTGTTTATCGTACCTGGCTTTTGTGAGGGATGTCAGTGGTGAGACTCCCACTACTGATTCGGTTCCTATGGTCCGTGACTTTCCGAACGTGTTTCCTGCAGACCTGCCAGGCATGCCACCTGACAGGGACATTGATTTTGGTATTGAACTGGTGCCAAGCACTTAGCCTATTTCTATTCCACCTTATCGTATATCACCAGTGGAGCTAAAGGAATTAAAGGAGTAGCTTCAGGAACTCCTAGATAAGGGGTTCATTCGATCTAGTGTGTCACCTTAGGGTGCACCAGTTTGTTTGTGAAGAAGAAGGATAGTTCTATGCGCATGTGTATTGATTATCGGCAGCTGAACAGGGTGACGGTGAAGAATCGGTATCCCTTGCCTCGTATTGATGACTTGTTTTATCAGTTGCAGGGTGCCAGGGTATTTTTCAAGATTGACTTGCGTTCCGGCTATCATCAGTTGAAGATTCAGGGGCCAGACATCCCGAAGACTACTTTCAGGACTAGATATGGTCATTATGAGTTTCTGCTTATGTCATTCGGGCTGACCAATGCCCCAACAGCCTTTATGCACTTGATGCACCGTGTATTCCGGCCTTATCTGGATTCTTTCATCATTGTGTTTATTGATGATATCTTGGTGTATTCCCAATCTTGGGAGGATCATGAGCAGCATCTGAGAGTTGTGCTTCAGACCTTGAGGGAGAAGAGATTGTATG
>ML437670.1:0-17987 GCA_005239525.1 Nicotiana knightiana
TGGGACCCATAGTGGTCATTTCTTATTGTCATCTTACTGATTTTACTGATATGTTCGTACTCAATCATATTCATCCATTCATATCATATCTCAGTCTCAATTGTTATTTATTGATACACCATATCATTGTTGTCGGGCTAGTTTCATGATATTGAGACCCCGAGAGACTGGAGAGATTGATGACTGAGTGAGGCCGAGGGCTTGATGGTAAGGATGTTTATGGGATCGGGTTGCACGTCGCAGTATGTTTTATTGATTTATGCCACGATTGGCTTGTTATGGAGCTTTGGCTGAAGGAGCCCCTCCGGAGTCTGTACACACCCCCAGTGAGCGCAGGCACTTACTGAGTGCGAGTGCCGAGTGCTGAGTGTTGAGTGACTGGGAGGACTGAGTGACTTTGAGGACTAAGTTACTGGGAGACTAAGTGGATTGGGAGACTAAGTGGATTGATACTCTGAGACTATGCATACAATTTTATCACTGAGTAGCATCGCATTGGCATGCACACATGACATACTGCCATAGAGATGCATTTTTCCTTATGTTGTATGGTATCATGTCATTCATGACTTTTCACACATATTGATATATGGGCATAGAGAGGTAGTTCACACTTGCTATGTAGAAAGAAAACAAAACATCTAATATATTGTGGAAAGAATTTTTGGAAAAATTTACGATTTTCAAACTATCTCATATTTTACGACGATTTCGGTAAAGTATTTAAGTTTTCACTAATATTCTTGAAAAGTTGGACTATTTTTGGAAAACTGTGAAAAAGCTGAGCATTTTTATCTCTGAGTTACTTTTTTATTTATATGCTTTATGTTGTTATGAACTACTATTGGTTATTGGTGTTGGACCCGACCTATGTTCCAGCTCGTTACTGCTTTCAACCTAATGTTATATTTGTTACTTACCCAGTACATGGGGTCGGTTTTACTGATACTACACTTCTACACATTGCGTGCAGATGTTGGCTGTTGTTGTTGCTGTGTTCAATGGTTGCTGGATTTGAAGACGCACTTGTGTCCCTGTTGCAGCTGCCTCTTTTGTTCAAGGTAGCCTTAGATTATAAAGCTCTGTTCATGTACTTTTCAAACAGACTGTGTATTTATTTCATCTTCTCTTTGTAAACTCTATTCTTGAGAAAGGTTTAAGATTTGATAATTCCTTTGTTTGGTTGTATTATTACTATTATTGAAATTGGGCAGTTATTTGTTGGCTTACCTAGCAGGCTGAGTTAGGTGCCATCACGACTAGCGGATTTGGGGTTGTGACACTAATGCATTTCAACTTATTTCAAAAGCTAATGGTCAATATGTGTATCAATACCCCCCAGTTGAACAACACCCTTGTCCTCAAGAGTGAAGGTAGGGAAACGAGCTTTAAGGGCAGAGGCTAATTCCCAAGTAGCATAGGAAACATCCAGTCCAACCCACATAACCAAAAATTGAGCCACAACCTTGTTTCCCTTCTTGATCAGCCTTCTATCTATAATTGACTCAGGAGCAGGGCATAATCGACTAGCCAAATCCACTACAGGAGGGTGTATTATTTCAGTAGGAACTTCATGACAAAATTTGAGCTGGGATACATGAAATGTGGGATGGAGCAGCAGTCACGACCCAAAATCCACTAGTCGTGATGGCACCTAACCTAACTCCGCTAGGTAATCCAATTAAAAACTATCCAATTTAATAAGGCTTATTAAGAAAAGAAATGATATTACATTTATTTAATGCAAGAATCTTCCAAGGACTGGTAATACAAATCATGAGCTTCTAAGAATAGAATTTACAAAGCTGGTTTGATTTAAATACATCATCTATTTGAAAAGTACATAAATAGAGTTTAATGAATCTAAGGCTACCATGAACAAGAGGCAGCTACAACTGGAACGTAGGTACATCTTCAAATCCAGCTCCTATCGAACACAGTAACATTAGCAGCCAATATCTGCACGCAAGGTACAAAAGTATAGTACAAGTACAGACGACCCCATGTACTCAGTAAGTAACAAACCTAACCTTAGGTTGAAAGTAGTGACGAGCTAAAAAAAAGGTCGGGTCCAATACTGTAACGACCCAGCCAGTTGTTTTGAGAGTCATAGCTCGATCACAGTAGTTGCTCAAAATAACCCAATCCCGGTAATAAACCTCATATCAAACAAAACCTCATCCTAAAACCTTCATACTCTGCCGATGATGAAATAAATATGCGGAAACTCATAACCATTCATCATATAAACAAGTCAAGGGACTCCCTCTCTTTCAACATGAACCATAGCTAATTTCTAAGCCGACTTTCGGTATTATACTTCCAAATGTACCGCAATCAAATCTAATAGCACCCATCCTAGATCTGACGACTTCATCTTATTAGATACGAACTACTCTACTGACATGCAACACCAATACTACCCAGAGCCACAAACTGTGCTATCTATGCACCCATACGCCATAATTCAAATGTGCTCAAACATGAAAAAAATGACTCAGGCGAGAGGACCATCCTGCAAGCTCAACAGATACCGCTACAACGCAATGCTAAAAGCCCATCACACACCATAGAACCATAACCCACGAGTCTAACATAAAAGATCGTATCCCAACATAACTTCGCTGCAATGCGTGACCCCATCCAAACACTGGTCTGTATGCAATACCTCGGCCACTATACTCAAAATCAATAACCACACGCAATTCGACATCAAGTACCCCAAGTTCATGACCATAAGCATGGAGGAACCAATAGCACAATACCATAGACCGGAAAGAACATCATCCAATTTGAAATCAGTCGTGTATCAGCCCAAATACCCATCTCACTCAAATTTCGCTATAAGGCCCCAACAGAACCGCACTNAAAAAAGGTCGGGTCCAATACTGTAACGACCCAGCCAGTTGTTTTGAGAGTCATAGCTCGATCACAGTAGTTGCTCAAAATAACCCAATCCCGGTAATAAACCTCATATCAAACAAAACCTCATCCTAAAACCTTCATACTCTGCCGATGATGAAATAAATATGCGGAAACTCATAACCATTCATCATATAAACAAGTCAAGGGACTCCCTCTCTTTCAACATGAACCATAGCTAATTTCTAAGCCGACTTTCGGTATTATACTTCCAAATGTACCGCAATCAAATCTAATAGCACCCATCCTAGATCTGACGACTTCATCTTATTTGATACGAACTACTCTACTGACATGCAACACCAATACTACCCAGAGCCACAAACTGTGCTATCTATGCACCCATACGCCATAATTCAAATGTGCTCAAACATGAAAAAAATGACTCAGGCGAGAGGACCATCCTGCAAGCTCAACAGATACCGCTACAACGCAATGCTAAAAGCCCATCACACACCATAGAACCATAACCCACGAGTCTAACATAAAAGATCGTATCCCAACATAACTTCGCTGCAATGCGTGACCCCATCCAAACACTGGTATGTATGCAATACCTCGGCCACTATACTCAAAATCAATAACCACACGCAATTCGACATCAACTACCCCAAGTTCATGACCATAAGCATGGAAGAACCAATAGCACAATACCATAGACCGGAAAGAACATCATCCAATTTGAAATCAGTCGTGTATCAGCCCAAATACCCATCTCACTCAAATTTCGCTATAAGGCCCCAACAGAACCGCACTATGTGTGAATATAACCAACAATTCACAATCCCTCGTAGCATAAAAAGTCACTCATGGAACATATCCGAACACTAACAAACTCAACTCTAACTAAATGGCACACCCCTCAACAATAGCATTATGGAGTCAAGCAACCCGACCTGGTGTAGAATACATATCCTAATTGGGCCTACCAATGGACCACCCAAATCAACTCTAGTCACCCACACATAGATAAATAACCCTTCAAAAGTCCACAATGACTGAACCATAACACGTACTATCATCTGGCTAGCTTCGACAACAACTTCATACTCCACAACCATAAAACAATCTACTCCTGAGAACTCTCAGTATCCAAATCCCTATAAGACACAAATCACCATATCTGATCCTGACTCCACTGCCCGAACGTCTAACACATCTCTCATACACGATCATCCCACGAGGAATACTCCCATAATTTTCCCGTGCCACATAACAAGATTTGAATATCAGTAGTCGATCAACCAGGAGAGTACCATAATATCAATGAAGTATCCATAAATCAAAACACAGTGTGCCTTCAAAAATGTACACTCTCCTCAAGAAATACCGAATAGTAATAGCATTCATCTAGACATTTGAAATTGTCCATGTTGTCTAAGAATTCATGACCTTCCCTTAAAAATTGAACTGTGACCTTGCACATGCAATTCTAAATCCTACACAACACACCGCATCTATCATGCCATCATAGGAAAAGCACGAAAATCTCATAATCCACTCCAAGTCACAAGTAAACTACATACTCAATTAGCTAGGAATCTTCCATTTGATCCCATCCTGGAGAAAATAACAATACACAACAGGTCCCACACACCAGTAGGAAATATACATATCAAACCGTGGTAGAAACCACCGAGAACTCTCCAAACCCATTTGCACACAAGCAAACCATCGGAAGTGAGCATCCTTAACTCAACCAAGCTACGTAGGCCGTCAAAACCCAAGAGTATTTCCACAAAACACCTGTAGAACCTCACCACATCGTAAGCACCCAAATAACTGATCACGTCCATCACTGTGCTGATCCAACCTACTGTCAAGCTGTCATATTTTCTCCGAGTTCCTTCCAAATTATCCTCAAGTTGACACCTCTCCTTGTCAGAACACCACAGTCCTTAACCAATACTCACTCCACGAGATCTTAGCGTAAAACCACACCGCCCTAAGGCCTATAAGCCACTAAATTCCCTCTAAAGAACACCAAAGCACTGCAACCGATACACCCATTCTAAAGAGACCTTATGTGAACCCAAAACCATTTCCTGTATCTCCTTGATACTAAAGTGTAGAATCCATAACGATATAAGAATATCACGAGTCCCCACACCATCCAATATGAATCTCAAATTATAGTCATATACTAATCTGAAACTCTCAACTGCTACATATAAATCTTGAATCCATTAAAACCATTCTCGAGAGTCATCCACTCTGCTCAAATCCCAATTGCATCGCCCCAAACGGCCAAACGACTTGTGCCCCATTAGCACGATGACACCCAAATAATTGACCCTACTTTGACGCAACCAAGCAAATTCTTACTTCATGCATACTACATCCTTCACGAATAGCCACTCAATCATCCCATGATTCTCATATACCCCTAGAGTGCAATATAACCCATATCCGAAAATTCCCTCACTCGAGTCATCCTCAATCTCAACCATCGCAAGCCATAACTGATTCACAAATGTACCTCAAACTAAAATCAATACAACACATAACCGTGCAATCAACTCATCGATAGCGGACTTCCCCCCTTGACTCAAAGCCATGGAATAAAACATCTGATAACTTACAATAGCCATACCCCATTAAAGCCATAATACCTCAGTAAGATTCAATTAAATCCTTTAAGATCATGTAACACAACCTATCTAATACCTCAAATCATCTGCAAATCTCGCATTCATCCTCGTGACGGTCATGTCAACTATTACAACCAATCCAAAGTCAAATCGAACAAATATAACCCACTGGTAGAAAAGGAAGCCTCCACGCAACATCATGAGGATCATACATCCGTAGATTACCTCGAAGGTTATAACCCACCTGCTTAGCCTCAACTAACATCTCTTTATACCCTCTCACAGCCATAATCAATCACTTAATCTTCCTGAGTCTGAACTCACCAACAAGGCATGAGAACCTACTTCACTCCACAATTAAACAACATGAAAGGTTCCCTCAACACATCAATAACCCGAGACTATACGTTAAATCAGGACAGAAATCAAGCACCAAATAGTCCTTTCTACATCTCAAGCAAACTCTTCTTGTCGAATTCAATCCATTCGGACACTTCCTGCAGTCACATCATACTCGTTATATAGACATCCAACCACTCATCGAGCCACAGTTTCCACTAATAGGGACACTACCGGACTTATAAGACCAAAAACACGTGCTCATACAATCAAAATCCCCCTGCTCAAGCTACAGTCAAACCCCGACCTCAAGTACTATAAACTGGCCCATAACTAGCACACAAAAATCACATCTCGCACCTCATCCATAAAATCTCAAGTCGTCAGTGCACAGCTGATACCGAGCGCTCACATGCGCATACGAATGTGTGGAAGGAATTTTCAAGAGTTACGCTTCAAGATGAATCAATGCCGCACGATAAGGAAAGAAAGATGGGAAGTATATCCTAAATTCCATGTAGCCTCTCGAAGATAGGTATGGACGTCATCGTACAGATCCGCAAGACTCTTCTGTACACTTGGTCATGACTTGTAGAACCTATGAACCTAGAGCTCTGATACCACCTTGTCACGACCAAAAATCCACTACTCGTGATGGCACCTAACTCAACTCTCTAGGTAAGCCAATTAACAACTATCCAATAATAAGTCTTATTAAGAAAAGAAATAAATAGTACAACTATTTAATGCAAGATTCATCCCAAGGATTGGTACTACAAATCATGAGCTTCTAAGAATAGAGTTTATAAAGTTGGTATGATTTAAATACATCATCTATTTGAAAAGTACATAAATAAAGTTTAATGAATCTAGGGCTACCATGAACAAGAGGCAGCTACAACCGGAACGCAGGTGCATCTTAAAATCCAACTCCTATCGAACACAGCAACATTAGCAGCCAACATCTGTACGCAAGGTGCAGAAGTGTAGTATGAGTACAGCCGATCCCATGTACTCAGTAAGTAACAAATCTAACCTTAGGTTGAAAGTAGTGACGAGCTAGAACAAAGGTCGGGTCCTATACCAATATCCCACAACAGTTTGTAACAATGTAAACCAAGTAATAAAAGATGTAATTCAGAGCTGAAATGCTCAGCCTATTCATAGTTTCCCGAAAATTATATTTGCTTTTCGAGTATATCAGTGAAAACCCAAATCTTTTACTAAAATCGTCGAAAATATGAGTAAATTTGAAAACATTAATTTTTCCCAAAAATCCTTTCAACAATAAATAGAATGTTTCATTTTTCTTTCTAGGTAGATAGTATAACATATATCACTATGCTCATATGTTAATACGTGTGAGAAGTTATGAATGACGTGATACCGTACATCATGAGGAATAAATTCATCTCCATACCTATATGTGAAGTTTGCATATAAAATGTGATGCGACTCAGTGATAAAACCATATGCATACTCTCAAAGTATTAATCACTCAGTCCTCCCAGTCACTCAGTCCTCTCATAAAATCAGTCCTCCCAGTCACTCAGTCCTCCCATTCACTCAGTCCTCACAGCTACACAGTCACTCAGTCCTCCCAATCGCTCGGCATTAGGTACTCGGCACTCGCACCCAGTAGGTACCTGCGCTCATTGGAAGTGTGTAAAGAATCCAGAGGGGCTCCGTCAGCCCAAGCGCTATATCAATCCAATCATGGCATAAAATCAATGAAACATGTCGTGGCGTGCAGCCCGATCCCGTAAATATCGTCACAATAAGGCCCTCGGCCTCACTCAATCATCAATCTCTCCAGTCTCTCGGGCTCTCAATGTCATGAAATATCAGCCCAAAAATAATGATGTGATATATCAATATGCAGCAACAGAGACTGGGGTATGATATGAAATGAATGAACATGACTGAGTATGAAATTGCAATGTAAGAAAATAACTCAACACCAGTAACGACCTCAATGGGTCCCAACAGAATAAGCACGTAGCCTAGACATGGTTTCTAACATGATTCACAGTTCAATAACTCTAGCACGTAGAGATTTCATGGTCACAGATTATATCAAGTAACCCTCAGCACCATGTTTAGAAGTGTTAATTACCTTGAACAAGCCAATTCCAATACCGAGCAAGCCAAGCGATGCTCCAAAAATGCCATCCCACGCGTTCCGACCTCCGAACGACTCGGAACTAACCAAAAACAACTCAAATACATCAAGCAATGCTAAGGGAACTAATACCAAACAAAAAAGGTCGAATCTTTAATCAAAAGCTCAAAATCAGCCAAAAGCCCAACCCAGGCCCGCACCTCAGAACCCGACAAAATTTATTAAATCTAACAACCCATTTAATTATGAGTCCAACCAAACTAGTTTTACTCAAATCCTACTCCAAATCGATGTTCAAAACTCAAAAATTCACATTATTAAACTTTAGGCCAAAACCCCAATTTCCTCTTTGAAAATCATCAACCAAAAGCTAGAATCGAAGATAAATTCATGAAATATAACTAAAATCGGGTAGAGAATACTTACCCCAATCCACATGGTGAAACTTTCTTCAGGAATCGCCTCAATCCGAGCTCCATAGCTCCAGAATGAATAGAACCAAAACCTCGATTTAATAGTTTCTGCCCAGCAGATTCCGCATTTGCGGACAAGTAGTCGTTTATGCGATGCTCAGAACTGCATCTGCGGTCGCGCTTCTGCGCAAATCCCTCCGTATTTGCGGACTCTTAGCCATCAGTACATTGTCACTTCTGCGCACCTGGGCTCGATTTTACGGCCATGACTCCTGCGCAATACTAGTGGCAGGTGGAGAACACCAGGATCAACAGTTTAGCAAAAATTCAATATACGATGATATGATCTTAATTTCGTCTGAAACTCACGCGAGCTCCTCGGGACCCCGTCCGAACATGCCAACAAGTTCCATAACATAATACGGGCCTACTCAAGGCCTCAAACCACACATAACAACATCAAAGCGATGAATCTCACCTCTAATCGAAATCTACGAACTTTGAGCTTTTCAACTTCAACAACTCGTGCCGAAACATAGCAAATCAACCTGGAATGAACTCAAATTTTGCACACATGTCCCAAATGACATAACAAAGCTATTCCAATTCCCGGAACAACAATCTGAATCCTATATCAAAAAGTCTACTCCCCGTCAAACTTTTGAACTTCCCAAACCTTCAAATTTCCAATTTTCGCCAATTTGTGTCAAAACCTTCTAGAACCATCCAAATGAAAATTCGGGAATACACCCAAGTCCAATATCACCATCCGTACCTATCGAAACCATCAAAACTCTGTTCTAGAGTAAAATTCATAAAAAGTCAAACTTGGTCAACTTTTCAAACTTAAAGCTTCAACAATGAAATTCATTCCTCCAAATCGATTCCAAATAACCTGAAAATCAAAATCGATGATTCACATAAGTCATAATAAATCATACGGAGCTACTCATGCCCTAAAATTACCAAGAAAAGTTCAATTTCTCAAAATGACCGATCGGGTCATTACATCCTCCCCCACTTAAACATACATTCATCCTCGAACGTGCCAAGAGGTATTCCCAAATCCATCAAAATGCCTTATAACCTTACCATGCACATACCTGGGGGTGATCCCACGTCAACCTATTCCATATAGGCCTGATATCACATGTAATTTGGGGTTTCATACCCTCAGCACTAAGTTTAGAAGTGTTACTTACCTCGAATGAGCCAATTCCAATACCGAGCACGCCAAGTGATGCTCCAAAAATGCCATCCCGTGCGTTCCGATCTCTAAACGGCTCGAAACTAACCAAAAATAACTCAAATACATCAAACAATGCTAAGGGAACTAATCTCAATCGAAAAAGTTCAAATCTTTAATCAAAAGCCCAACTCAGGCCCACACCTTGAAAATCGACAAAATTTACAAATTCTGACAACTCATTCAATTACGAGGCCAACCATACTAGTTTCACTCAAATCCGACTCCAAATCGATGTTCAAAACTCAAATAATTACATTATGAAACTTTAGGCCCAAACCCCCAATTTCTATGAAAATCATCAACCAAAAGCTAGAATCAAAGATAAATTCATGAAATATAACTAAAACCAGGTAAAGAACACTTACCCCAATTCACATGGTGAAAATTGCTTCAGGAATCGCCTCAATCTGAGCTCCAAAAATGTGAAAAGAATCAAAACCTCGATTTAATAGCTTATGCCCAACAGATTCCGAATTTGTGGACAAGTGGCCACATCTGCGACCTGCGCTTTTGCGGAAAAAGGCTCGCATTTGCGAGACAGCCTCGACCCTCCAGTGTTCGCTTCTGCAATGCTCAAAACCGCATTTGGGGTCAAACTTCTTCACAAATCCCTCTGTATTTGAGGACTCCTATCCAGCAGTGCATTCTCGCTTCTGCGCACCTGGGCTCACTTATGAGGCCATCGCACATGCGCAATACCAGTCGCAGGTGTGGAACACCAGAACGAGCAGCTTAGCGAAAATTCAATATGCGATGAAATGATCTGAACCTCGTCTGAAACTCAACCGAGCCCCTCGGGACCCTATCCGAACATGCCAAGAAGTTCCATAACATAATACGGACCTACTCAAGGCCTCAAACTACGCATAACAACATCAAAACGAAATATAGCACCTCAAATCAAATTATATGAACTTTGAACTTTTCAAATTCAATAACTTGTGTCAAAACATAACAATCAATCCAGAATGAACCCAAATTTTTCACACAAGTCCAAAATCCAAAATGACATAACAAAGATATTCCAATTCCCGCAACCACAATCTGTGTCCCGCCCCAAAATCGAGGGACGAGACCGACACCTAACCGGGTAAACCCGGTCAAGCGGACCTGGATTGCCATTCCTACCCAACGCGTTTCCCCCGTGTACACAATGCACCATATTCCATATGAAATGAAAACTTAGGATTTAAGCGTGGATTTACAAACTTAAGTTCATTTCTCTTTTTAGGATTTTAATAGTTTGATTCCCAAAGCATACACAATACATACATAACTTTCCAATACGGACCCCGATTCCGGATACGTACAGTTACTACCCAAAATACATATATACACCCACATCATGTATACGGAGCTTCTACGAATACTAGAAATTTATACAATACTTTGCCGGCAACAAGTCCCCCGCTATATCTTACAATACAAAATAGACTCAAAAGAGATGGCATGAATTACACATGGCCCCGGGAGGAAGTGGGGCTCACCAGTACTTGCTGAAATACGAGGAGGAGGCACCACTAACGGCGAACTGATCTTCCTGCTATGGATGCACCTACATCCATATAAAAGATGTAGCGCCCCCGACAAAAGGGACGTTAGTACTAGCATGTATGAGCAAACTTTACTCAAAGTAAAATCAAGAAATGCACAGATAGAAAATAGTTAAAGGAACCAACACATAGTGCACAGTGATATAGAAACAAGTACAATTGAGAGCCTTACAGATTCTAATTTCAACACAATCACATCTCAGCCTTTATTACCTCTCCAC
Source organism: Nicotiana knightiana (assembly GCA_005239525.1). NCBI lineage: Eukaryota > Viridiplantae > Streptophyta > Magnoliopsida > Solanales > Solanaceae > Nicotiana > Nicotiana knightiana. Next base: position 11,411 of record ML437670.1, read on the forward strand.
CCTTATTACTTCGTGTTGTGGCGTGCAACCTGATCCCACCTTACATTTCTTGTTGCGGAGTGCAACCCGATCCCACCTTACATTTACACTCCACCCTTATTACTTCATGTTGCGGCGTGCAACCCGATCCCACCGTACAATATTACCCTTCACCCTTATTACCTCTCCACCCTTATTACTTCGTGTTGCAGCGTGCAACCCGATCCCACCAGACCATCACATTTCATAGCAAACAATAACGGTCCACAATTCAATCACAGGGCTTCATACCCTCAAGAGTACAATTTCATAACACCCAACAAACATGTGTTCACAACAGTCTTTATCATCCATTAATTCTACCACAAGGGTATTCATCAACAAGAATATAAATTTGTTACAACCAACAATCCATATGAAGTTAAGCCAGAATAAAACTTGTCGACAATGAGTCATATACGATATTTCCATGGTCATTTAATTCAATTAGATCAATTCACATTTCCCTTTTTATCACTCGTTACATAGCCCTTATCACTTAGATGCATTTACACATTTGGGTTTGTCATCATTCTTTCATATAAACATACTCAAACATTTAACGAACCCTTGGACATGTTAAAGTAATCACATAGGTTTCACCTTTCACAATCTCAATTATCACGATAATCGACTAAGGCAAATCAGAGAATGCAATCTCACACCTCAACAAAACCGGGCAATCAATTCACATATACTCAGCAAGAAACTCACACCGAATGTTTGGACACCAACAAGGTGACTCTACAAAGATTAAAGTTAGCCATACATACCTCAAAGAGATTTTCCTTAAGTTATACCGTACACCAACACCTCTAGCAATCACAATCTATAACGAGATAGCGGAAATTGATTAATAACTAGGACGATTACCCATGGAGTAACTCTCTTAGGAATTACATCAAACACCTAACATGTGAAGTAGACTACAAGGTTTAAAAATGGCAATTTCTTCTTCCCTCACCCAAATTTTAACATGAATTACCCAAATTGGTTCTTTAATATCACACACTACAACTTAGTCCCACATGCATGGCCTATTTCACTTTTTATTTTCAAGACCCAACCTACCTGTGTTTTATTCTTACACAAAATCTGGGAAAATTGGGGAATTAGGGTGAAGGCTTACCTCTTTGAGTGAAGAAGAAGATGACAATAACTTGCTAATTTCCGGGCTTGAGTGATTTTGGAAAACCAAATTGGATGAGGTTGAAACCTTCCCTCTCAAGAACTCCCTTCTTCTCTCTCTATTTTTGGTCAGAAACTAGTTAAAAATGAAGGGAAGAGGTGTTTTATAAAATAGGGGGTCGGGTTTAAAATTTAGAAAATAGGAGCCCGACACAGGAATGTGTTCAAGAATGCGATCGCATTCCTGGCCGCATAGTTGGCCTTCAACTGGGCCAAAATGGGAAGCACACTGCCCAGGTATGCGACCACTATGCGGTCCGCATACCCATTATGTGATCGCATAGTGCGTCTCATAACCTCCCTCGCAAAAATCATGGGGCAAGAATGCGAAAACTATGCGGTCTGCATACCCAAAATGCGATCGCATTCCGGGTCACATAGTTATCCTCAAATTGAACAGTAGACTGTCCAGGTGCGACCACTATGCAGTCTGCATACCTGTTATGCGATCGCATAGTGCGTCGCATAACGCGCAATTTCTGGAAAATTTAAGTTTTCAAGTTCCGGGATACTTTTTACTCAACATAGGACCGTTTTAAGAATTTCTACAACTATAGCAGCACAGGGTCCTATTCGGGCATTATTTTAGACATAGAAATTTTACGGGTCTTACGATATAAAAATTTCACTCTCGGTCAAACTTTTGAACTTCCCAAACCTTTAAATTTCCAATTTTTGTCAATTTTTTTCGAAACCTTCTAGAACCATCCAAATGCAAATTCAGGCATACACCCGAGTCTAGTATTATGATATGGGCCTATCGAAACCATCAAAACTCCGTTCCAAACTCAAATTTACAAAAAGTCAAACCTTGTCAACTCTTCCAACTTAAAGCTTCAACAATAAAATTCATTCCTCCAAATCGATTATGAATAACCTGAAAACCAAAATCAATGATTTACATAAGTCATAATACATCATAAGGAGCTAATCGCGCCCTCAAACTATCGAAAAAAGTGCAATTGCTCAAAACGACGGGTCGGGTCATTACATCAGCACTTTAGTTGGAAGCAATAGTTTATAAACAACATCCCAACTTTCTCAACAATAGGATATGGTCCAAAATAACGAGAAGTCAACTTGTGGTAGGGAAAGGAGGATAGGGAAGACTGTCTGTATGGTTGAAGCTTAACAAAGACCCAATCACCAACTTAGAATTGCATGTCTGACTTGTGGGAATTAGCTTGAGCTTGCATTATGAAACTTAGCCAATTGAAGTTTTAACTCACGAAGCAAAGAAATGTCCTCAATAGAGCCGACCTCTGAATCCCCAAACAAGTAAGGCAAATGTAAGTGTGGTGGATAACTATAAAAAAGTTCAAAGGGTGAAGTACTAATAGAAGAGTTTGGACTGGTATTGTACCACCACTCAGCTAAGGCAAGGAAGGAAGACCAGTCAGAAGGTGAATTAGTGAAAAAGCATTGGAGGTAAGTTTCCAAACAGCGATTAAGCACTTCTGTCTAGCCATCAGTTTGAGGATGGTAAGGAGTGGAGGTATGCAAGGTAATACCTTGAGTAGTAAGAAATTCTCTCCAAAGGGAACTAATGAAGATGGAATCTCTGTCACTTGTAATGGAAGCAGGAAAACCATGATGTTTGAATATATTATCCAAGAAAATAGGGACAAGGGACTGAGCAGTATAAGGGTGAGCCAAAGCAATCAGTGAGCATGTTTGGTAAGTCGATCAACAATGACCCATATAACTTTTTTGCCTCGAGACTTAGAGGCAAAGGTTGGAGAATGCCAGGAGAAGTACCAGTGTCATATTTGTTTCTTTGGCACACAGAGCACAAGGTCACAATGTCAGTTCGTATCCCCTTCCAGTAGAAATAAGTAAGAACCTTCCTGATAGTTGTATCAATAACAGAGTGGCCCCCAGAGAGGGGAGTGCCACAATGTGAGTATTTGCTGTTTCAGGGCAGCATTGTTGCCAACTAGCAGCTTGCATTTCCTTCTAAGCTGATCGTTCATCCAAGTGAAATATTTTTGAGGGTGTCATTGCAATGAAGTAATCAAATCCTTCAATTCAGGAGATGAATACCAACTAGTTTGGATGTCCTTCCATAAGCCAGCTTGAACTAAAGAAAGGAGCATGGCCATCAGTGATGCTCCTTGAACTCTGGATAGGGAATCTGCAGCTACATTCTCCCCGCCCTTCTTATATTAGACCTAAAAATCAAAAGGCAAAAGTTTAGAAAACCATCTAATATGAGAATCAATGTGGAGCTTTTATCCTAAAAATATATTGAGTGCCTTCCGGTCAGTTCTGACAATAATGAGCTGGCTGAGAAGATAATGTGACCATTTGGTCATAGCAAAGACTAAGGCAAGAAGCTCTCTTTCATACATAGACAGTGCACCATGTCTAGGAGACAACCCTTTACTAATAAAGGCAATAGGATCATTGTTTTGCATAAGGGCAGACCATTACTAGATCCACTAGCATCAGTCTCAACAACAAATGGTACTCAGTAATTTGGCAAGGCCAGAACTGGTGCAGTAGTGAGTGCTAGTTTAAGCTCAGCAAAGGTTGTGAAGCAGACTCAGTCCAGAGAAGGTTATCCTTCTTCAGCAGGTCTGTTAGAGGTCGACTAATAAGACCATAAGCTCTGATAAACTTCCTGTAGTACCCAGCTAACCCCAAGAAGCCTTGCTTCAAAATTGTGGGAGTAGGCCAATGTTGCAAAACTTCTATCTTCTTTGGGTTAGTAGAAACTCTTCGTGCAAAGAAAAAGTGCCCCAGATTTTCCACACTTGGCATACCAAAAACACATTTAGAATGTTTGGCCAATAAATTATTCTACACCATAAGGTCAAAAACCTGATGTAAATGAAGAATATGATCTTGCAAATTCTCACTGTAGATTAGAATATCATCAAATAAAACAAGAACAAATCTTCTGAGAAGTTCCTGAAAAAAATGGTTCATTAAGCACTAAAAAGTGGAAGGAGCATTGATCAAGCCAAAAGACATGACCAAATACTCATAGTTTCCCATGTGAATTTTGAATGTTGTCTTAGGTATTTCTTCAGGAACCATCCTGATTTGGTGATAACCGGACCTAAGATCAATTTTAGAGAAGATAGAAGCCCCTGATAACTCATTTAGTAGGTCATCAATAACAGGAATAGGGAATTTATCTTTAATAGTGCATTGGTTTAGATCTTTGTAGTCCGCACATAACCCCCAAGTGCCATCCTTCCTACCTACCACCACCACATGTGAGGAGAAAGGTTGTTATTGTACCGGATGACCCCTTGATGGAGCATTTCCTTCATCAATTTCTCAATAACATCCTTCTTCGTAAAAGAATATCTATAAATCCTGATGTTAATTGGTTTGGTACTGGGTTGCAATGGAATCCTGTGGTCAAATGCACCCCTTTGAGGAGGTAGTGCAATAGGTTCTGAGAATACATGCTTATAGGTTGTTAACAAGTCTCTAAGTGACTATGGAAATGGCTCATCAGTAGGTAGATGTAAGGCTAGCATAAGTCCATCACTTCAACAAGAAGGTAATGGTGCTTCAAACAACACCTGTAACATATACAACTGAGCATTATCACTTTGGTACTTGTTGACAGCTTTAGAACTAGAAAGCTTACAATCCTCTGAAACTCCCTTCAAAACATGTTGTTTGCCTTGGTAGTTAAAGCTCATAGTTAAAGCTGAGTAGTCCATTGTGACTGGACCTAAGGTCTTCATCCACAAGGCTCCCAAAACCAAATCATATCTACCAACAGGAAAAACAATGTCAGATACATATGTAGTACCCTCCAACATCCACTTAAAATCCTTTACCACTCCAGAAGTGGTTTCAAGGATGTTGTTGCCTAAGCTGACATAGCCTAGCACAGTAGGAGTACCAGAATAACCTAGCTTCCTTGCAACTGCTGAATCTATGAAATTATGGGTGCTACCACCATCTAGGAGAATCTGAATAGGTCGTTTATCACTGTAGCCTGTAACATGAATGGTATGTGCTCCTTGGATACCAACTAAGGCACAGAGTGAAATGTGAGAATGTCCTTCTTCAGCAACAACCCGCTCTTCAGGAAGTTTCTCAGCTTCAGAAGTGATGACTCCTTCTTCTGTAGGTAAAGTATCAGATCCTTCAAGCTCTAAGACAAGCAATTGTTTCGGAAGGTTACATTTGTGACCTGCAATGTATTTCTTATCGCTGAAATAGTATAACCCCTGGGCCCTTTTCGCCTGCATCTTAGTTGGAGAAATAGTTCTCTTGTTCCTACGTACCACAACAGTATTAGCAGCAGGTAATGCCAGCCGAGGTGTATGAGTAGCTGATTAGTAGGAAGGAGGTTTGGGGCCTTGATTATCATAAGGAATCCTCCTAGCAGTAGAGTAACCAGTTGAAGTGTGTTTCTAAACTCTGGCATTAGCAGCCAAAGTGGCCTCAGCTAACCTAGCTAGCCTACAGGTTTTAGGATCATGCAGCATGATAGGATTCACTGGTTCCTCTTTCAATCCACCAAGGAAGCAAGAGATAGCTTGCTCAACAGTTAAGTTACATTGAGCTACCAATCTATCAAAGGCAAATTGAAATTCTCTAACAGATCATGTTTGTTTCAACTATTTTAACTCTAGCATAGGATCAGAAAAATCACCACTAAAGGTTTCGATGAGCTCAATTATGTACTCATCCCACACAGGTAACACAAGTAAATTCCTACACTTAAGGTATGACTGATGCCAAGCTAATGCCTCATCATCAAGGTTCATAGCTTCTAACCTCACTCTCTGATTGAGAAGAGTTTCATCCTTTGAGAAATACTAGTCAATTCTATACAACCACGTCTTCAAATTCTCTCTATTGATACGAGGAAAAACTAGGTTATGATTTCGATTAGCATTAACACAGTAAGGATTGGGACCTAGAATACCCTGAACTGACTGGAGCGTTTTTTCCTTAGCAGTTGATGTAGATGCACTATCCTTAGATTGTTGATTCAATTGCAAACCATCAAATTAGTGTTTGAGAGCACTCACCATCTGCAGAAGTTCAGCATGTCGTTTGTCCAAATCATCTCTTAATTCCTGATATATTTGCGCCAATTCTGCTCGCAGATATAGCTGTTGAGCTGCTAGATCCTCGTACTTCTCCTGCAAATCCATGGGTTGATTACCAGTCACAACATCAACGGCTCGTCGTGGGCCCATCGTTTACCGGGCTCTGATACCAATTGATACCAAATTGAGCTATCACTCCAATAAAACAGTGAAATAGTAACATAAATGAGAGAAGACATAAGAAGTAGTTGAAGAAGGCAGAACTTAGAGAGAAGAAGAGAAGAAGAAGAAAAGAGGAAACTCACTTCATATATCAAATCTGTCTTTACAGTTGGTGTATC
>ML437671.1:0-12864 GCA_005239525.1 Nicotiana knightiana
GATGGCAGAAATATTTGTATCAGTTATGCCCACAAAGAATGACATTGAGGGTTCCAAATCTCATCTTTCCTTGTACGTCTCTATATTCTCCATTTTTTGTCATATTTTTTTATTGCTACTCCTACACAGGTATAGGTCTTTTAATTAAAAGAAGGTATTGAATGCTTTGCTGATTGTGTTCTTCCTGAGAATTTACCGAGAATTTTCCCTATCATGTTCTCGTGGTCTTGATGTTACACTTGCGTATGTCTTCATTGCAATATTGAATACCTTCAGTTGTGTGTTCATTAATACTCTGTTTAAACCAAGTACAACCACCCTAAGCGTTCTTAAATGACTTGAAAAATAAGTAAGGTTTCATTTTGTGACATAGATATGTGCAAGAATTATCGTGATTATGTATACGATCGCGTGACATAATTTCGGGTTCCAAATAAAACCAAGGTACGCGTTCGTGCGACTTTGGCCAAGTTTTTCTTAAATAATTAAGCGTGACAAATCGTGTACACGTACGCGTGACATGATTTAAACGCCGATTTTCAAAGTAAATCAAGGTACACGTTTGCGCGACTTTGGACAAATAATTCTAATCCTAAGACCTACTAATTATGTACACGTACGCGTGACATGGTTTTTAGCTCACTAAATAAAATGAGTACACGTACACGTGACTCGACTCAGGATAATTTCTTAACTGAGTGGTAAGGTAAAATTGTAACGACCCGACCGGTCGTTTTGCATTATTGTACCCTGTTCCCCTAAATGAAAATTCCCATAGCAGCTTATTGTGATTTATGACTTGCCGGGGAGGGTGGTCTGAGTTTCGGAAGTGTTTAGAGCGATATTGGAACACTTGGTTCCTTCAGGTTGGCCTTTAAGGCCAAGTTTGACTTCGGTAAACATTTTTAGTAAACGACCTCGGAATTGAGTTTCGACGGTTCCGGTAGCTTCGTATGATGATTTCGGACTTGGGCGTATGTTCGTAATGGGTTTCAGATGACCCGGGAACGTTTCGGCGCCCAATATCAAATAAGAGTTCCTTAATTTCATATTGTGGTTTGGGACGTGTTTTCGTGTTATCGAGGTCTGAACGGAATTCTGAGACTGGAATAGTTCTGTTATGTCATTTATGACTTGCCTGCAAAAATTTGGTGTCATTCCGAGTAGTATAGGTTGGTTCGGCGCATTGTTAGCGAATTCAAGAAAACTTAAGTTCCTAAGTTTGGTTCTAGGGGTTTTGAGGTGTGATTTTGAGTTTTAGCGTTGTTGTGGGTGTTCCGAAGGCTCGAGCGAGTCCTTATTATAATTTGGGACTTGTTGGTATATTTAGATGGGGGCTCGGGTGGGCCCAGGTGCCTCTCGGGCACCAAATGACGCCAAAAACCAGCTGAAGCAGTTGTTGGTGCACCTGATCTGGTGTGACCGCAGGTGTTGCCCAGTCGCAGGTGCGAGACCACTCCTGCGGTCCAGGCCTCGCAGGTGTGACACCCAGGTGGGTTGCCCAGTTCTCGCAGGTGTGGGCTCCTTCCCGCAGGTGCGGACTCCAGCCCGCAGGTGCGAGCCCAGGCCCTTGTCCTATTTTTCGCAGGTGCAGACCGCAGGTGCGGTCGTCGAGTCGCAGGTGCGGAAACCCCTGTAGGCAGTAAGGTCTTTTAAATGCGGGATTATCCCATTTTCACTCCATTTGCTTTCACCATAGACGATTTTGAGATCTTGGAAAGGAGCCCCATGACCCAGCCACTGAGAGGTAAGTAAATTCTACCCTGAAGTTAGTTAATGCAATTCCTAGTTGAATTTAACTACCTAATTAGTGAAAAATTAAGGAATTGGGTAGTAACCTAGGGCTTTCGAGAATTTAGAGAATTACCGTGAATTGGCTATGAAATCATACAAAAATCATATATTAATGATCCTTAGGTTATGGGTGAGTGTTTCCTTCGAGAATTTTTGAAATCCGAGCATGCGGGCCCGGGGTTGGATTTTGGGATGTCTTCAAGAATGATGAATTTGACTAAATAATAGGAGAATTCCATGCTTTGAGTATAATTTGATATATTTACGTAACGTTTGGTTAGCTTCGAGTCCTTTGGGTGACGAGTTCGGAGTTTCGGGCGCATTCTTGACCCGGGGAGTAGGTGCGACGCGAGGTGAGTCTCCTTTCTAGACTCATAAGAGGGAATTGTCCTGGTAGATGTTTTAAATGCCATGTGTGATATTTGTGGGGGCTATGTATGTACAAAGTGACGAGAGTTCATACGTAGCGGCTATTATTATTATGTCCGGGTAGTTAGGCCCACATCATGCCTTGTGTTTTCCTTGAAATGAACTATATGCTTAATGAATTAAATGTTACATACAAATTATTTCCCTGATCATGGAATTTGAGAAATTTTAAGGAATTGTTTACTGAAAAGTAATTTAAAAAGGATATTGTGTGTGCATGTGACCGCTGCGCAATTTACATTCCACGAGCGGAGTGTGATTTCCCCCACTCTCATGGGATCGGGTCGTACGCCACGGCGGATTGAAAGATGCACTTATGGTTCGGGCTGTTCGATCCTCGATAGTGCATAGATACGATTACTTTATGGCAAAGATGCACTTATGGTTCGGGCCGTTCGATCCTCGACAGTGCATATATGTGAGTACTTTATGGTAAAGTGCACTTATGGGTTCGGGCCGTTCGACCCTCGGTAGTGCACATATATGATTATCTTATGGCTCAAGCCAGTTGTCCTTATCCCGTATGCGCATGATTAATTGTTACTGAATTCATGGATATTGATTTGACAGATATTTAGGGAAAGATGAACTAGTAATTGTTTATTTACTTCCAGTATTTACTTGGATTTCAGTGCCTTATATATTTGTTGTTTCACTACCTTTACATGCCTACCGTTTTCATCACATTCTGTTAAAGTATATTTTTGGACCTTAGTGAGTGTCAAGTCGACCTCTCGTCACTACTTCTTCGAGATTAGACGGGATACTCACTGGGTACATATATATTTATGTACTCATGCTACACTTTTGTACTTAATTGTAAAGGTTCTGAGACTGGTGCATCTGGTTGTCAGACCGGAGCTTGATTCTGATTATAGACGGACCTGACTTCACGGTGAGCTTCTTTCTCCTGGCAATCTCCGGCAGCATCATGGAGTTTCTTTTCCTTATTTCCCTTCTAATTCTTTCAAACAGAGGGATTGTATATTATATCTTTTATATATTATGTTAGTATGCCCATAGGACTTGTGACACTAGTTCCTGGAACACACGTGGTAGTTATTATGGATTACAGGTCTGTATATATATTGGCTTACGCCTCCTCATGATCGCCTTTGATTAAAACTGGATAATTATCCTTGTCGATTTATGTTTTAAGCTTAAAAAAACTGAGTATATGTTGAAAGGTTTAATCAAATAATAAAGAACCCTTAGTAAATTGAGTGTTGGCTTACATGACCCCGCTGTTGGGCGCCATCACGACCTAAGTTAGGATTTTGGGTCGTGACAACATGGTATCAGAGTACTAGGTTCACATAAGTCTCACGAGTCATGGGCAAACCCAGTAGAGTCTTGCGGACCGGTACGGAGACGTCTGTACTTATCTTCAGGAGGTTATAGGGTGTTTGGAAACCACTCTATGTTCTTATTCTATCGTGCAGTCGATGGTTTACTAAATCTCATTCTTATATTCTCTCACAGATAGTGAGGACGCGTGCATCTGATGTTCCACACCCAGGAGGGGCTGCTACCCCCGTTGTCCGAGGCCGTGGCAGAGGTCCGGGGAGGGCATCGGCCCGAGGTAGGGGATGAGAGCGTCCTAGAGATATTTCGGTTCCACCACTAGAGGACCCTATCATAGAGGAGCAGGACGAGGTGCCCCCAGCAGATCCTGCTCCAGTATACTTCATGACGGGGCCAGGCTTCCAGGAGGTCATGGGCCATATGATGAGATTATGGACACTATGTCCCAGGCTGGTTTATTTCCAGCAGATCCTGCCGCTTCTCAGGCGGGAGGGGAGCCCAGACCCCTACTGCGCAGGCTGCAGGCCAGACAGCAGCATTATATCATACCCCGGGTACACTGCCCGTGGGTGGGGTCCAGCTTGTTGCAGTAGCACCGGAGCCCAAACCAGCTGCGGACGGTGATCCGCAAAAGTTATTGGATAGATGGACTCGATTGCACCCTCCAGTCTTCGGGGGTGAGCGAGGCGAGGATGCCCAGGATTTTATGGACAGGTGCAGGGACAGACTGCATAACATGAGGATACTAGAGTCCCATGGAGTGGATTTCACTACCTTCCAGTTGGAGGGAAGAGCTCGTAGGTGGTGATAGTCCTATGTTCTCAGCAGGCCAGTAGATTCTCTTCCTGTCACTTGAGAGTAGTTCACGCAGATGTTTCTGGATAGATATATCCCACCCTCTGAGAGGGAAGAGCTGCGGTATCAATTTGAGCGGCTAGAGCAGGGACAGATGTCAGTGACAGATTATGAGGCCATATTTTCAGAGTTGTCTCGCCATGCACTCATGATACTACCTACTGATGCAGAGAGGGTGCGGAGATTTGTGGTTGGGCTGCATCCAGGTATTAGGGCCACCATGGCCCGAGAGGTGGAGATGGGTACTCCTTATCAGCTCGTGGTAGATATTGCTCGCAGAATCGAGCGGTATCGGTCGAGGAGCAGGGAGCAGGGACGGCAAGACAAGAGGGCTAGATTCTCCGGAGATTTCAGAGGTGCCCCAGCTAGGGGAAGAGCTCAATTTAGCAGTAGTCAGCCCAGCAGGCCTTCATATTCAGCACCTCTACCACCTCCCCGAGGTGTTCCAACGAGGCCGCATTTCAGCGCCATGTCAGAGCGTTCCTACTGTCCTCCAGCCATTCGGAGTTCACCCAGTGGTTATCCCAGTCATCCGAGATCCTCTGACCCCTACTTCAGTGCTATGCCAGAGGGCTCACATCGCCTTCCGGCCATTCAAGGTTCTTCTTCAGGGCAGCAGACTATGGTACCTGGGGGTTGTTACGAGTGTGGGGAGCCAGGTCATATGAGGAGGCATTGTCCCAAGTTTCGGGACAAGGCCGTGCAGCAGGGATATTAGTCGATGGGTCCAGCACCAGCAGCCCGGCCACCTAGAGGTGGAGGATAGGTCGACAGGGGTCATCCTAGAGGTGGAGGCCAGTCAGGGGGAGGTCAGGCAGCTCTTGTTCACTCTGGTGGAGCTCAGTCTTCTGGTGCTCCTGCCAGATTCGATGCCATTCCGGCCAGATCAGATGCAGTGTCCTCAGACGCCGTGATCACAGGTATTATTTCAATATGTGGTAGAGAGGTTTCAGTATTATTTGATCCAGGATCCACCTATTCATATGTTTCAGCATTATTTGCTCATTTTATGGATGCTCCTCGCGAGTCCTTGGGTTTTCCTATATATGTGTCCACTCTTTTGGGTGATTCTGTGGTGGTAGACCGGATCTATCGGTCTTGTGTGATCACCTTCTGTGGGTTCGAGACCAGAACGGACCTTTTATTGCTTGACATAGTTGATTTTGAGGTTATTCTAGGCATCGATTGGCTATCTCCTTATCATGTCGTGCTAGATTGCCATGCTAAGACAATTACTTTAGCCATGCCCGAGTCGCCTAGGCTGGAGTGGAGAGGTTCTTCAGTTAGTGCAGTCAGTCGGGTTATTTCATTCATGAAGGCTCGACATATGGTCGAGAAGGGTTGTCTGGCATATCTTGCTTATGTACGGGACACCACCACGGAGTCTCCGATGATTGATTCAGTGCCAGTTGTTCGAGATTTTACTGATGTATTTCCTTCAGATCTTCCGGGCATGCCTCTAGATCGTGATATTGATTTCTGCATTGATTTAGCTCTAAGCACCCAGCCTATATCTATTCCTCCATACCGTATGGCTCCAAAAGAGTTGAAAGAGTTGAAGGAGAAGCTTGAGGAGTTGTTGGCTAAGGGTTCATCAGACCAAGTGTATCGCCGTGGGGTGCTCCAGTTCTATTCGTGAAGAAAACGGATGGGTCCATGCGGATGTGTATTCATTACCGCCAGTTGAACAATGTCACCATTAAGAACAAGTATCCTTTTCCGCGAATCGGTGATTTTTTTTACCAGTTGCAGGGTGCTAGGGTGTTTTCTAAGATTGATTTGAGATCGGGATACCATCAGCTGATGATTCGATCCTCGGATGTTCCGAAGACTGCTTTCGTACGAGATATGGCCACTATGAGTTCTTGGTGATCTCCTTTGGCTTGAATAATGCCCCAGCAGCATTCATGGACTTGATGAATAGGGTGTTCAGGCTGTATATTGATTCCTTTGTCATTGTCTTTATTGATGAGATCTTTATTTACTCACGTAGCCTGGGGGAGCACGAGCAGCATTTGAGAGTTGTGCTCCAGACTTTGCGGGAACAGAAGTTATATGTTAAGTTCTCCAAGTGTGAGTTCTGGTTGGATTCCGTAGAATTCCTGGGGCATGTGGTATCCGGAGATGGTATCAAGGTTGATCCTCAGAAGATCGAGGCAGTTCAGAGTTGGTCGCGTCCTACTTCAACTACAGAGATCAGGAGCTTTTTGGGACTAGCAGGCTATTATCGCCGATTTGTGGAGGGGTTCTCTTGTATTGCAGCTCCATTGACTCAGAAGAATGCCCCATTTTGATGGTCCGACGAGTGTGAGGCGAGCTTTCAGAATCTCAAGGCAGCATTGACCTCAGCACTAGTTTTGGTACTGCCTTCCGGTTTGGGGATGTATACAGTGTATTGTGACGCTTCGCGTGTTGGCTTGTGATGTATGTTGATGCAGGAAGGGAGAGTTATTGCTTATGCTTCGCGCCAGCTGAAGGTTCATGAGAAGAATTACCCTGTGCACGATTTAGAATTGGCGGCGATTGTTCATGCTCTTAAGATTTGGAGGCACTACTTTTATGGGGTGTCCTGTAAGGTTTATACATACCACCGCAGCTTGCAGCACTTGTTTAAGAAGAGGGGCCTTAATTTGAGGCAGCGCATGTGGCTTGAGTTGTTGAAGGATTATGATATCATCATTCTTTATCATTCGGGCAAGGCAAATATGGTAGCAGATGCCTTGAGCAGGAAGGCGGAGAGTATGGGTAGTTCGGCTTATATTGCAGCAGAGGAGAGACCTCTAGCCTTGGAAATTCAGTCCTTGGCTAATCGCCTGGTGAGATTAGACCTTTCAGATCCGCGTCGAGTTTTAGCACATGTGGTTGCTTAGTCTTTGTTATTGGGGGAGATTAAGGCACGGCAGTTCGATGATTCGTGCTTAGCAGAGCTTCTGGAGACAGTGGTACAGGGTGGTGCCGAGGAGGTTACTATTGGCGAGGATGGTGTTCTGAGACTTTAGGGCCATTTATGTGTTCCTAAAGTTGATGGCCTGAGGGAGAGGATTCTAGAGGAGGCACGTAGTTCTCGGTATTCTGTTCATCCTGGTGCTACGAAGATGTATCGTGATTTGAAGCAGCATTACTGGTGGAGGCGGATGAAGAGGGACATTGTGGAGTATGTGACTAGGTGTCTTAATTGCCAGTAGGTGAAGTATGAGCACCAGAGGCCAGGAGGCCTACTTCAGCAGATGCCCATTCCTGAGTGTAAATAGGAGCGCATCACTATGGACTTCGTGGTTGGGTTGCCTCGGACTTTGCGAAAGGTTGAAGCAGTTTGGGTCATTGTGGATAGATTTACCAAATCAACACATTTCATTCCTGTAGCTACTACATATACTTCTGAGAGGTTAACCCAGATCTACATTCGGGAGATAGTCCGGTTGCACGGTGTGCCGGTGTCCATTATATCAGATCGAGGTCGTCAGTTCACCTCGCACTTCTGGAGAGCATTGCACAGTAGGTTAGGCACCCAGATAGACCCCAGCACAACATTTCACCCTCAGACTGATGGCCATTCGGAGCGTACAGTTCAAATATTGGAGGACATGCTCAGGGCATGCGTGATTGACTTTGGAGGTTAGTGGGACCAGTTCATGCCTTTGGCCGAGTTTGCTTACAATAATAGTTATCAGTCCAGCATTGAGATGGCTCCATTTGAGGCTTTGTATGGTCGGCGATGTCGTTCCCCTATCAGGTGGTTTGATCCTGGCGAGGCTAGGTTATATGGCACCTACCTAGTGAGGGATGCTTTGGAGAGGGTGAAGTTGATTCAAGAGAAGCTCCGCATAGCACAGTCCAGACAGAAGAGTTATGCGGATCATAGGGTGCGTGATGTATCATTTATGGGGGGAGACAGAGTTCTGTTAAAGGTCTCGCCGATGAAGGGTATTATGAGGTTTGGGAAGAAGGGCAAGCTGAGCCCGAGGTTTATAGGCCCCTTCGAGGTGTTGATGCGAGTTGGGGAGGTTACTTATGAGCTAGCCTTACCTCCCAGTTTATCAGGAGTTCATCCGGTCTTTCATGCATCCATGCTCCGGAGGTACCACACTGAGTTCTCTCACGCGGTTGATTTCAGCACTATTCAGTTGGATGAGAGGTTGGGCTACGAGGAGGAGCCATTTGCTATTATTGATAGTCAGGATCGCCAGTTGAGGACCAAGAGAGTTTCTGCAGTGAAGGTCCAGTGGAGTGGTCAACTAGTCGAGGAAGCGACCTGGGAGTCCGAGGAGGACATGTGGAGAAGATATCCGCACTTATTCAGTACTTCAGGTATGACTATAGACCCGTTCGAGGAAAAATGTTTATTTAAGAGGTGGAGAAAGTAACAACCCGACCGATTGTTTTGCGTTATCGGACCCCGTTCCCCTAAATGAAACTTCCCATAGCGGCTTATGTGATTTATGACTTGCGGGGGCGGGTGGTCCGGGTTTCGAAAGTGTTTAGAGCGATATTGGAACACTTGGTTCCTTCAGGTTGGCCTTTAAGGCCAAGTTTGAATTCGGTCAATATTTTTAGTAAACGACCTCGGAATCAAGTTTTGAAGGTTCCGGTAGCTTCGTATGATGATTTTGTACTTGGGCGTATGTTCGGAATGGGTTTCGGATGACCCGGGAGCGTTTCGGCGCCCAATATTGAAATAAGAGTTCCTTAAGTTCATATTGTGGTTTGGGACGTGTATTCGTGTTATCGAGGTCCGGACGAAATTCCAAGACCGGGAATAGTTCCGTTATGTCATTTATGACTTGCCTGCGAAAATTTGGTGTCATTCCGAGTAGTATAGGTCGGTTCGGCGCATTGTTAGAGAATTCAAGAAAACTTAAAGTTCCTAAGTTTGGTTCTAGGGGTTTTGAGGTGTGATTTTGAGTTTTAGCGTTGTTGGGGGTGTTCCGAAGCCTCGTGCGAGTCTGTATTATGATTTGGGACATGTTGGTATATTTGGACAGGGGCTCGGGTGGGCCCAGGTGACTCTCGAGCACCAAATGAGGCCAAAAACCAGCTGAAGGAGTTGCTGGTGCACCTGATCTGGTGTGGCCGCAGGTGTGGTTTCCCAGTCGCAGGTGCGAGACCGCTCCTGCGGTCCAGGCCTCGCAGGTGCGACCCCCAAGTGGGTTGCCCAGTTCTCGCAGGTGCGGGCTCCTTCCCGCAGGTGCGGAGCCACAGGTGCGGACTCCAGCCCGCAGGTGCAAGCCTAGGCCCTTGTCCCATTTTCTGCAGGTGCGAGCTATTGCTCGCAGGTGCGAGACCGCAGGTGCGACCGTCGAGTCGCATGTGCGGAAACCCCTGTAGGCAGTAAGGTCTTTAAGTGCGGGATTATCCCATTTTCACTCCATTTTCTTCCACCATAGACGATTTTGAGAGCTTGGAAAGGAGCCCCACGACCCATCCACTGAGAGTTAAGTAATTCTAGCCTGAAGTTAGTTAATGCATGAATTCCTAGTTGAATTTAACTACCTAATTAGTGAAAAATTAAGGAATTGGGTAGTAACCTAGGGCTTTCGAGAATTTAGAGAATTACCCGTGAATTGGCTATGAAATCATACAAAAATCATATATTAATGATCCTTAGGTTATGGGTGAGTGTTTCCTTCGAGAATTTTTGAAATNAAGTTTCGGGCGATTCTTGACCCGGGGAGTAGGTGCGACGCAAGGTGAGTCTCCTTTCTAACCTCGTAAGAGGGAATTGTCCCCGTAGGTGTTTTAAATGCCATGTGTGATATTTGTGGGAGCTACGTACGTACAAAGTGACGAGAGTCCGTACGTAGCGGCTATTATTATTATGTCCGGGTAGTTAGGCCCACACCATGCCTTGTGTTTTCATTGGAATGAACTATATGCTTAATGAATTAAATGTTACATGCGGATTATTTCCCTGAGATCATGGAATTTGAGAAATTTTAAGGAATTGCTCACTGAAAAGTAATTTAAAAAGGAATATTGTGTGTGCATGTGACCGCTTCGCAATTTACATTCCACGAGCGGAGTATGATTTCCCCCACTCTCATGGGAGCGGGTCGTACGCCACGGCGGATTGAAAGATGAATTTATGGTTCGGGCCGTTCGATCCTCGGTAGTGCATAGATATGATTACTTTATGGCAAAGATGTACTTATGGTTTGGGCTGTTCGATTATCGGCAGTGCATAGATGTGAGTACTTTATGGCAAAGTGCATTTATGGTTCGGGCCGTTTGACCCTCGGCAGTGCACAGTTATGATTATCTTATGGCTCAGGCCGGTTGTCCTTATCCCATATACGCATGATTAATTGTTACTGAATTCATGGATATTGATTTGACAGATATTTGGGAAAGATGAAGTAGTAATTGTTTATTTACTTCCAGTATTTACTTGGATTTCAATGCCTTATATATTTGTTGCTTCACTACCTTTACATGCCTACGGTTTTCATCACATTCTGTTAAATTATATTTTTGGACCTTAGTGAGTGTCAAGTCGACCTCCCGTCACTACTTCTTCGAGATTAGACGGGATACTCACTGGGTACATATATATTTATGTACTCATGCTACACTTCTGTACTTAATTGTACAAGTTCTGAGGCTGGTGCATCTGGTTGTCAAACCAGAGCTTGATTCTGATTATAGACGGACCTGACTTCATGGTGAGTTGCTTTCTCCTGGCGATCTCCGGCAGCACCATGGAGTTTCTTTTGCTTATTTCCCGTCTATTTCTTTCAGACAGTAGGACTGTATATTATATCTTTTGTATATTCTATTAGTATACCCGTAGGACTTGTGACACTAGTTCCTGGCACACACGTGGTAGTTATTATGGATTACGAGTCTGTATATATATTGTCTTACACCTCCTCATGACCGCTTTTGATTAAAACTAGCTAATTATCCTTGTCGATTTATGTTTTAAGCTTAAAAAAACTGAGTATATGTTGAAATGTTTAATCAAATAAGAAAGAACACTTAGTAAATTGAGTGTTAGCTTACCTGACCCCGCTATTGGGCGCCATCACGACCTAAGTTAGGATTTTGGGTCGTGACAAAAATGCACATAGGTTGTAAAATACGTAGTTAAGCAATTTAATTAAGCCAGGTATGATTAAAGTGACCGTGCTAGAACCACGGAACTCGGGAGTGCCTAACACCTTCTCCCAGGTTAACAGAATTCCTTACCCGGTCTTCTGGTTTTGCAGACTTTAACACAGAGTCAAAACTTCCTCGATTTGGGATTTAAAATAAACCGGTGACTAGGGACACCATAAATTATCTCGAGTGGAGACTCTGAATAAAAATTTAATCTCATTTCGATTATTGTCACTTTGATTGGAAAAACTCCCTATCCCATGTCCCACCCTTTCGGGAAAAAGGAGGTGTGCCAGCTCTGGCGACTCTGTTGGGGACAAGAACCCATAATATCTGGTTCAGGGTTCAAGTATTCGAGCTTTTTTATCTGATTTTTACTTGGATTTATTAATTGTTGATACTACTATGTTTATGGACCTAATGTACTAATTGTCACTCATTATCGCTTTGATATTATTTGAATTGTATTAAACTGTCTTCTTACGCCTCCCTTCTGAGTCTTCTAAAAAAAATAGTGCACACGTTCGCATGGCCCACTTTTCTGCTAGAGGTCGTACCAAATAAGAATGAGGATGGATCGGCCACTAGGCCGGGTAGACTTTCATGCTCCCGGTACGTCACTCCCACCTTGGCTCGAGTTGTAAGCTCGAGTAAGCCAGGTCTAGAATACAACCCTAGGTTTAAACCTAGAATAACAAAACCTCATTTTCGATCCCTAATAGGAACGTTTGTTTGCAGCACGTGCGTTTGACTTAGGGGACTCAACACAGGGGTTGGGTCCATCTAGGATAGGTGCACCCAAATTAAAAAGACCATCTTGATGCATTTTATGTGTTACATGTTCTATTCTTCAAGGGTAAAAGGGATCATTTGGCGGACCGATGATGGTTGAGGGTAAATGAGAAAGGAAATAGGGTTAAGTGTGAAAAGGAATTAAGTAAGGCCCAATTATATTTTCTTTCACAACTTTTTCAAGAAAAGACAAAAAAAATGAAAAATGAAAAACCCAAAAATATTTTGCACTTTCCCATCATTTTCCAAAACAAAAAGTCAAAAAAAGAAAATCCAAAAATATTTTACATGTTTCATCATTTTTCAAAAGAAAAGAAAAAAGAAAAAAAATATGTTTTTTCCAAATTACTGTTTTTTTTATTTCTATCTTGTATCCAATCTTCCCGAACTACGCATACCTGATTCTCGTCTTTCGGGGCGGGATACGTAGGCAGCCCACAGAGGGTCCGGTCTTCTTAGTGAGTCTTAGGTTCTTGGCTTCGAGGAACGTAGCCTAATTTTGCATGTCTATCCACTTTTGGCCACATCGACCATTGTGAACAACTATTTTTTGACCACACCCAAATTCTATACTATTTTTGCTGTAAATATTAA
>ML437675.1:1805-18440 GCA_005239525.1 Nicotiana knightiana
GCCTGGCTAACGCCAGGCACCCCCTGGCGTTTGGGCTCTAAGGCCTGGCTAACGCCAGGCTTGTCCCGGATCGCTCCTTTTCGACTCTTGCACGTATTTTCCGACGTTTATGCTCTCATTTAGCTCGGCGTCCAATTCCAACTCACCTACACATTAAATAAGCTTCATTAGGCACATACGACGTGTATTTTTATCATTAAAACACATAAAATGCAAGGTATATAATGCTTAAAATCATGAATTCTAGCCACGCATCAATTTCCTTTAAAAATAGGTATGTAACAATGCTACATTTAATGAAAGTCGTTATTTCTGGAGCTTTTCAAACATGTGTGTGCCTTTTGATATTTTGTTATCCTTGGTTAATTTGAAACGTGAATGCTTGAACTGGATGTGTATTTATGAATATTGTTTGAGGATTTTCTACTGTACATGCAAAGTTTAACTCATAAGTAAGATAATCTTGCGTATAAGATGTATTTGAATACTTGTTTAAACCTATTGAACCTTCTGTGATGTATGCAAATTCTCCAGTTTTTTTTTAATAAGAAGATTACCTGTTTGACTTTGCATTACAAAGATAGGTCTGACTTTTATAGTCAGATCAAATCTAAGAAAATTTCATAAAGATCCGTTCGTAAAAACTTAATTTAAACAAAAATTTTAGATATAAAACTCACTGAAACCTATTAAGTGTTCATTTCTTTTGTTGGAATTTCGGGTGTAAATCTAAACCTAAAACATGTGTATGGATAAGCTTGCATGTTTCTGACATCATTGGATATTGAACCTAACCCTCTTCATGGTAAGGATCATTCCATGAGAATGCACAAAGGTCATATTGCCCTCTTGGTTGTCATAAAAGCTCAAATAGAAACGTGGTTATTCTCAAGCGAAACAAGGTGAAGAAGGGGAGAATCAGTAGCTTAGAAACCAGTCTTATTATCCTGTTTACCTTCATACGATTTTTTTTAAGACAATGTAATTTATTTTCAGATTTATTGTAATATAAGACTGGACTTTACACCTATAATTTCAGGAAAATGTATGTATCTGATTTCAGAGTTCAAACTAGACTCGAATAGACGTCTCTAGACAGCTTAAGTAGATCAAACTATCGATAATGGCGATTCATACATAAAGCAGTCTGAACAATGATAAAAAAAAATTATTTTTGGTTTGTTGTTTACTTATTTGGCTGTTGCGCGCAATGAATATGACTTGCAAGGATAGTCCGGTTGCTAGTCTCTTGTAAATTAGAATCGTCCTTGGCACTAACTCACACACGAAATGGCTAAAAGGCTTGAAATTCATAAGGGAACCTGGGATTTGAAATAGAAAAACAAATAAAAAAAGAGTTAGGAAGCTGATTCTTCTCTATTATAGTATTTTGGTTTCAATAGTTTCTGGGAACCAGTTTGTTTGAGAGCTGAAATGAAAGTTGTCGAGGTTCTTCTACTAATTTGACTATCATCGTTCAAGTTGTTTTAGTCCTTGGGTATACATGACTTCCCGAATTTTATATTTGCTCGTATGAATAATAAAAAATGAAATTCAAGGTGTATTCATGTTGTATCTGAATTCTACCTGTTAGCATGTTGGATTATGGTAATTGGTAAATGATAAGTCTATTGAATGCTAGATTAAGTGAAATTGATTGGTCTAAATTTTATATCAAAATCTGGAATTATCATCTTAAGTAGAAATTTATGTGATTTTGCTATTATAAAATGTTCACGGGTTCTTTTTTTTTTGAAATAGCAAATGAGATATCATCTTAGTCTCATCAAATAATTATAATTGTCCTGTTTCTTATGAATTAGTTCGTCCGATCGCCTCTCATCTAGTCAAGTGAGTAGAATCTGCCAATGAACCCAATGGCTAATCTTACAAAGGACCTACCATAGTCATAACCATATGAAACATACACTCGGGAGTGGCAACTCAGGCCCCCGGCCTTCAACTCTATACAATTAATAAAAATGCACATAGTAATAACGGGTGCATTTCATGTGACGTATTTTCCATGTGTTCAAAAACAACAAGTGCACGCCATCGTGACTTGTCTAAGATAAATCCATAAACGTCCTAATTGATCATAAAGCTAAAACACTCATTTAAATAGAAAACATAGAGAATAATCGAACACCGCCTCAAATGGATATTATAAAATCGTCACGACCATAGTCTTGACTACGTAATCTACACTCGGGAGTGACAACTCATGTCCCCGACTTCAACTTAAAACTATATTAAAATCACATGTGCGATTGCGGGTGCATTTCATGTGGCGTAATTGTAACATGTCCAAAAGCAGACAAGTGCACGTCCTCGTGACTTGTTTTCAAGATAAATCCATAAATGTCAAAAGCGGTTAAAAGTTTAAAAGGCTAAATGCACAATAGGCTAAAACATATAAACAATCAGATAATATCGGCCAAATATTAATAGTAAGTGACCGTGCTAGAACCACGGAACTCGGGAATGCCTAACACCTTCTCCCGGGTTAACAAAATTCTTTACTCGGATTTCTGGTCGCAGACAAATCAAAACAGAGTCAAAATTTCCTCGGTTTGGGATTTTAAAACAAAACGGTGTCCCGGAGTATTGATGCGAGACTAAATTGCATAGTATAACATGTGATATACCTTACATTTTATGTGCATTAATGATAAAAATACACTTGTTATGTGCTTAATGGAGTTTATTTCATGTGTATGTGAAGTGGAGATGGAAACGGAGCTAAAGGGATGCAAATACGTCGAAAAATACGCGAAAGGAGACACCCGGGCGATAGCCGGGCGACAGAGCCAAACAACCTAACCCTACCTGGCGTTAGCGAGGCGTTAGGGCTGAAACGCCAGCCCTACCCTGGCGTTAGGTCTGAAACGCCAGCCCTGGCCTGGCGTTAGCTAGGCCTTTGGGTCCAAACGCCAGGGTCCCCAGTTCGGCGAAAAACCGAGTTTTGATGGGTTTAAGTGTTTCCCATTTGAAATAGAAGTCTCCTACACGCTTAGGGTTTGTCCTAAACTTATAAATAGACTCCTAAAACACAACTACAAAAGGGGGGGATTCGAATAGGAAGACATACGACGGATTCGAAGAGACGGCAAGACATCGATTTGTACATATTTTCTTCATTACTTTGTAGTTCTATTATGCAAGTTGTTTTAGATTTTATTCTTATGAATTTGTTTAGCTAACTTCTTTAACCTAGGGTTTTGGTAGAACCCGTTGGGGAATAAACTTATTGTGATATTAATATAGCTTTGATTGGTTGATTAAACTCTATTTGTTCAACTACGTTCTTGTTGTAGTTGATTGAAGGGCCCTCAATTAGCTGTGCCTATTTATTATGTATCTACTTGAGAGAGAGTGCATATTTAGGTAATTGTTTGAACAACACCACTCCCAGAGTATAGACGAAAGTCATAACCGAGGGTTTAGAGGTTGGATTAGAGATAACGATACTTCGGGTGCAATCTAAGTGAACTGTAATGCAATCTAGCTAGCGTAACTTGAGAGAGTGCGTCTAGTAAATTATCATAATTACTTGAGAGAGATTTATGGTAGATAGAGTGTTCATGATTGATAGAGACAACTAATCAAGCTATACGAAGTATCCGAGAAGTAAGTTCACCAGCGGGGGAAACCATAACCTTAGATTTTTATTACAATTGTTTATACCTTAGCGTAGTTAATCTTTAGTTTTAATCTTTAGTATTAGTAATTTAAAAACATCACCAATTTATATTAAAAAGTCTTGAGAGAATTGATTGAGTAAAAGTTGCGTATTCTAAAGACTTGATTGATACGTAAATTCCCTGTGGGATCGACTCTGGGNTATAAGACATAGTTGAGCGTGATCAAGTATCGTCAAAAATCCGGGTGGCGACTCTGAAATAATAATAAGTCCCAAAACCGAATAATATCACTTTATGAAAAAACTCCCTTTTACCCTCACCGGTGAAAAAGGAGGTGTGACAAATATATTTTGAAACATATATCTTTCGAAACTCATAATACTAATATCTCATTTTTATTTTAGTTTGTTTATTTATTCATCTGCTTCAAAGTTATTTTAAATTTACTTGGTTGGATGAAATTTCATTTGTGTACTATTTTTATTATATAGGAGGTTTAAATATTTCTAAAAGAATAGGAATAACATCATTATATGTAAAAGTTTAGACAGATAAACCGATTATGCAAAATACACAAAAATTCTAGTCTTATAAATAACTAATTTATATTAATTTTCAATTTAAGAATTTCAAGAGATACATATTTCAAAAAGTATTTATTAATTTTCTAATCAATGACGTGATAAAGATTTTCAACAAAAATATTTCTTCTCCTCTTAAAATATCATAAAAAATAAGTACATAAAAAATTATTTATAATTGTAATTTATAATTTAACATTATATTTTTTTTTTAAATTAGTTACAGATATACCTCATTGATGGTCTAAGTGTAGAATTTCAATAATATATGGGATATAAGTTTAAATTAAAATACAACGGATGCATCTGAAATTGATTAATACTGTAGGAGTATTTTGTGTAACTAACCGGAAAAATTAATATGAATAATAATGTTAGCGGCAGAAATTTCCATTTCTAATTTTCTTGCTATTAGTTAGCATAAAAACCAACGATAAATTTTGTTTTTCACTGCAGAATCGTTGCTATTTTACTATACTTTTTTTTCATTATAGTTTTTATACTGTTTAGATTCAATTTTACGACTGTAGACTATATATTATCTTATTTATCTATTATTTTTCATAACCGAATATTTCTAGACCAAGTCTTGTCATGACTTTCATACTTGAAGCAAAAATATTCTTCTTTAAAAAAAATTTTACCTAATTTTATGGTTAAAATGTTATTATTACAGTGGTAACCTCAAATGTACAATAATATAATTATAGTCAACTATAAAAGTTTATTGATATTTTGAATTTGTTACTATTCATTTTTTTCTTGATAAAAAATTGTAACTATTAAGCCAATTGTTTGGAACTTATTTCTAACTTGAAGCAAACTTATCCATAAACTACAGGATTGTGTTTCAACTAATTTAATAGTCGTATAATATTACGAAATATTACTAATTTACAGTAAGTTTCAATTCGTGGTAATACTTATAAATAGCTACAAAATTTTGTCATAGCGATAAATTTGTGGTTTGTATCATTTATGACAAATATTCGTTAAGCCAAACTCTCCGACTTCACTAATAAAATTTTACTGAGTATGTTGGTCGTTAAGCCAAATATAGCAATAGTTTATTTAGAACTTAACTCAAAATTATTTATTCAGATACAACAGTAATTTTAAATAATTTATTGTGACTAAAAATTAGTTTTTCTACCGCAAGTTTTAGCATACAGCAAAAACTAATGATTAGCTACGAAATTTTATCATATCAAAAGATCCATGACTATACCATGTCTTCATGACAAAAAATCATAGCTTTAAATCAACTATTGTCACGATATTTTATAACTTGAAGCAAAAATATTTATTTTAGCTACAGTAGTTTGTTTCAAATAAATTGTTGTGGCTAAAAGATTACTGTTGCTACAGTAACTTTTAATGGGCGGCAAAAACTTATGATTAGCTATGAAATTATACCGTAGCAATAAATTTATAGTTATTTAGGTAGTTGGTGCCACGATAATTAGCAACCATAGCAAAAATAAGGATTTTGCTTTGTCAATTTATTTTTTGTGGCTAAGAAATTTTTCGAATTTGTAAAAAGCCACGCAACTCTAATTTTTGTGGCTATTGTTAGGTACTAGCCACAAAATTTAGCTTTGTAGCTGAGATTTTATAGCTATAAATACATTATGTTTTAGTGTAAATTGGAAAAAATATTTAGTAACATTTGACCTAAAGTTTAAGTAAAATTATGAACATAAGTTGCGACAACTTTTGTCGACTTTTGTTTCATAACTCGTTTGACTTCAAGACTTATGATACAGATATTATATAACTCAGAAACCTTAAAACACGACCTCCTTATATATTAAGCACCTTTAGTTTTACCTGAAAATACGGGTTACAACATCCTTGATTCGTTTAACTTCTAATACTTGTTAACCACTCTTACACACCCTTATATCATTTAAGACCAATAGGATTAACTTCTTATCATCTCAAAGATAATCTTTTCTCGGATTTACGTCGACTAACTTACGTTGTGATCTAATGTACGCAAATATGGGTTGTAACACCCTCCCCCTTAGGAATATTCGTCCTCGAATGTAAGGTTTTATAGGGAGTCTAACTCATCGTGGATTCCGACGAAAATCTATGGCCGAATTTCCCCTACAAAATGGACACTAGCCAAACTTACAAGAAGTTAAACCGAACCTACGGCCTCACAAGGCTATACAAAACATTATGGATATGTACATTAACTGCATATCACCATTTTGTATTAAGTAAGAGTATTCTCAAGCTATTGTTTACCAAATAGATCCGTTTCAGCTTCCATTGCATCCTGCATTCCCCCGGCATCCTTGTTATCTTTAATCTTGAATAGGTAAGGGTATTTAGACTTCATCTCTCGTCCCTTTCCCGTGTCATTTCTTCTGTATTCTTGTTACTCC
Organism: Nicotiana knightiana; assembly: GCA_005239525.1. NCBI lineage: Eukaryota > Viridiplantae > Streptophyta > Magnoliopsida > Solanales > Solanaceae > Nicotiana > Nicotiana knightiana. Next base: position 8,427 of record ML437675.1, read on the forward strand.
ACAATACTTTGACGGTAGCTACATCCTTTGTTCTCAGCATGCGGACTTGTCGATTTAATATAGCCACTAACACTTCTTCATATGATAGATCCTCTGTAAATTGTACATCTTTGATAGGGACGGCCCGATAAGGGTCTCTAGTACATTTTCTCAACATAGATACATGGAATACCGGGTGGACAAATTTCAATTCGGATGGCAATTCTGACTCATAAGCAACCTGTCCAATTCGTTGACGAATCTTGTACAGCTCGTATACCGCGGACTCAACCTACCCTTCTTCCCAAAACACATAAGACCCTTCATCGATGAGATCCTCAGAAAAACCCAATCACTAACTCAAACTTCAGATCACGACGTTGGACATCGGAATAAGACTTTTGCCTGCTTTGTGCCGTTCTCAGTCATTCTTGTATAACTTTCACCTTTTCAATGGCTTGGTAAATCAAATCTGGACCATATAATTCTGTTTCACCGACTTCAAACCATCCAACTGGTGATCTACATCTCCTCCCGTACAACGCCTCGTATGGGGCCATTTTAATACTGGAATGGTAGCTACTATTGTAGGCAAATTCCATGATTGGCAGATGGTCATCCCAATTGCCCTTGAAATCTAGAACACATGCTCGTAGCATATCTTCGAGTGTCTGACTGGTACGTTCAGCCTGTCCGTCAGTCTGCGGATAGAATGCAGTGGTGAGATTCACTATGTGCCTAAACCCTTTTGAAACGACCTCCAAAGGTTAGCCATAAATTGAGCTCCTCGGTCTAATATAATAGATACAGGTACACCATGAAGCCTAACAGTCTCCTTGTTATACATCCACGCATAATCTTCAACCATGTAAGTTGTCTTAACTGGTAGAAAATTGGCAGATTTTCTAAGTCGATCAACTATCACCCAGATGGAGTCAATTTATGATAAGAGCGAGGTAATCGAATAATAAAGTCCAAATTGATTAGCTCTCATTTCTAGGTCGGAATCTCTATATTTTGAATCAACCCACCGGATTTCTGATGCTCGATCTTTACTTGTTGACAACTAGGACACTGAGCTACAAATTTTGTAATAGTTTTCTTCATGTTGTCCCACCAATACAGCTCCTTAACATCATGATACATCTTTCTCGAGCCGGGATGGATGGAATATCGGGACTGATGAATCTCAATCATAATGTTCTCTCATAGCCCTGTCACATTAGGCACACATAGTCGGCCCTAATATCTCGATTCCCCATCTTCTCCGATCTCGAAAGTCGTAATCTTATGCTGCTGAATTCCCTCTCTCAATCATACTGAGGTAGGGTCTTTATATTGTCGTGCTTTTACCTCGGCTACCAAAGACGATTCTGCCGTATTCTAACACCTCTGTCATCAGATTCTAACAATCAGATTCTCATATTGGCCAGCTGATGAAGCTCTTTAGTCAACCATTATCTACCTGCCTCAATGTGTACTAAGCTTCCCATTGACTTACGGCTGACAGCATCTCCTACAACATTGGCTTTACCGGGATGGTACAATAGCTCAACATCGTAGTCTTTCAGTAATTCAAGCCATCTTCATTGCCATAAATTCAAATCCTTCTGCTTGAAGATGTATTGTAAACTCTTGTGATTTGTGTAAATGTCAACATGAACACCATATAAGTAGTGCCTCCATATCTTCAAAGCATATATTACTGCAGCCAATTCCAAATCACGAGTGGGGTAATTATTTTCATATTTCTTCAATTGTCTCGATGCATAAACAATCACCTTCCCATGTTGCATCAATACGCACCCCAAACCTATACTCGAGGCATCACAATATACCACATAACCTTTTGTTCCTTCTGGGAGAGTAAGCACTGGCGCGGATGTCAATCGATTCTTCAGCTCCTGAAAACTACATTCACAAATGTCAGTCCACTGGAACTTGATAGCTTTCTATGTTAACTTAGTCAATGGTGCTGATATAGAGGAAAAACCTTCTACAAATCGCCTATAATATCCTGCTAGCCCTAGGAAGTTGCGGACTTCTGATGGGTTTGCAGGTATCGACCAATTCTTCACTGCATCGATCTTCTAAGTGTCGACACTAATACCCTCGCCAGATATCACATGGACAGGGAATGCTACTGAGTTCAGCCATAATTCACATTTAGGGAGCTTAGCATATAACTTACGATCCTGAAGGGTCTGTAATACTATCCGCAAGTGGCCCACATGTTCCGCTTCCGAACAAGAATACACCAGAATGTCATCAATGAATACGATCATGAACATGTCAAGATAGGGTCTGAATACATTATTCATGAGATTCATAAAATTCTCTAGGGCATTTGTTAGCCCAAACGACATCACCAAGAACTCAAAGTGCCAATATTTTGTTCGGAAGGCCGTCTTCAAAATATCCTTCTCCTTAACCCTCACCTGATGATACCCTGAACGTAAGTCAATCTTGGAGAAATACTTGGCACCCTGGAGTTGGTCAAACAGGTCATCAATACTCGAAAGTGGATACTTGTTCTTTATAGTAACCTTATTCAACTATCGATAACTGATACACATCCTTAACGACCCGTCTTTCTTTCACACGAACAAGATTGGCACACCCCAAGGTGAAGTGCTAGGCCTAATGAAGCCATTATCCAGAAAGTCTTTCAATTGCTCCTTCAACTCTCACAACTCTGCTGGGGCCATCCTGTATGGAGGGATAGAGAACGGCTGAGTGTCAGGCAACACTTTAATAACTCAATCTCCCTTTCAGGAGGAAGGCCTGGGAGTTCATCTGGGAAAACGTCTGGAAATTCATTGATCACGGGGATTGATTGTAGAGTAGGCGGCTTCACCTTTGCATCTCTAATGTGAATGAGATGATAAATGTAACCTTTTGAGATCATCTTCCTTGCCTTAAGACAAGAAATTTACCTACCTTTCGGTGTAGCAATGTTCCCCTTCCATTCAATAACGGGTTCACCAGGAAACTGAAACCTAACCATCTTCGTACGACAATCAACGTTTTCATAACATGATGGAAACCAGTTCATTCCCATTATCATATCGAAATCAACCATTTCTAACTCAAATAGATTCGCCGAGGTTTGATGACTACAAATCATCATTGGAAACCTCTATATACCCTTCTAGCAATCACAGAATCTCCTATCGGAGTGGATACCACAAGTGGTTTACTTATCAATTCAGGTTCAACGCCAAACTTATTATCCACAAAGGGTGTAACATATGATAATGCAGATCCCGGATCAATTAGCGCATATACATCATAAGAAAACACATACAATATACTTGTAACAACATCCACAGATGATTCGAGATCCTATCGACCAACTAAAGCATAGGTTTGATTTTGAGACGCTCGAACTCGGCACTGCACCTCTACCTCTACCACGATTTTCAGCTGCTGAAAACCCTGTGCTGGAGGTAGAACTGATGAGGAAGATCCAAAGAGAGATCCAGTCAGTTGAGTCATACCACCATCTCCTCTGTTAGGACAATCCCGCATCATATAGCCAGGTTGTCCATAAGAATAGCACGCATCGGAACCTCGATGGCACAGTCCAAAGTGGGCCTTGCCGTACTGATCACAACGGGGTGTTGGGGGTCTCGTCTAACTAGTATCCCTATGATATTGCGAGCCTGATGCCCACAAATTCTGACTTGGACTAGAATAGATAGATCTATCATAACGAGGCCTCTAATATTGTGGAGGAGCACTAGCTACAGATGGTGCCGAACTCCTCGAAGACTGGGGCATGATACTACCTCTGAAGTCACCAGAATACCCTGCGAATATCACCCTCTTATGTTGCTCCCTATCTGCCCTGTGATGGCGCTTATGATCCTCTAGTGTCTTGGCATAAGCCTGAACACGGGAAATATCCATGCCCTCCACCAAGGAGGCTGTCATGCACTCATTTATCAGATGTGGTCCCAACTCATTCACGAACAGGTGCACCCTATTGCTCATCTCGGCCACCATATGGGGAGCATAGCTTGCTAAAGAATCAAATTGCATACTACACTCTACTCATATTACCTTGTCGAACGTTCAAGAACTTATCAGCTCTAGCTTGTCGTATCTCAACTTGCAAGTAGTGACAAAGAAAGCCTTAGAAAATTCCTTCCACACAGCTGGAGGAGCATTCCAACCCCTGAATCTCTCCCAACTTTCGTACCAGAAAATCACTAAATCTCGTAACCGATAAGAAGCCAACTCTACTTCCTCATTATCACTAGCGTGCATAAACCAAAGTGTATGATGAACCTGATCAATAAAAGTCTGTGGGTCCTCCTTGGGGTCCGACCTGGTAAACACTGGAGGGTCTAGATTAATAAAATTACGAACTCTCGCACTAACCGGTTCGTCAGCAGCACCGGTGTTCTTCCTCTGAGCCTGTGCAGCTACTAATCTAGTCAAACTGCACCGCACTTTGCATACCCTGGTCTGTAGTGCCAGACGGAGGAACTAGAGGTGCTAGGTCACTTCTCATATCCACTGGAGGGGACGGAGTAGATGAGGGACGACATCTCGCTCTGAGCCTCACTTTGGCCTGCTCTAGCTGGAGGCACCTGAATGGTACCCTCTTATTCCATAAATTAGTTTACAACCTGCAGAACATCATACTTATATGTACGATATGATTCATAATTCAAAAATCCAAAATATGCCTTACAAAATAGCCTCATACGCCTAGCACCTTAACTTTTATCGTCAATCACTTATTTTTTATGTTTTATTCTTCAATCAACTTAATTAACACCTAGAAAAGATTAACAATAGCAGCCACAATATTACAAATTATGTCTCATAATTTCCATCCACCACAAAACATATATTTAGCTGCAAAACAGTCCAACCAAAAAGATAACCATATCCCATGTTCTTTCAAGTGCTATCTTTATGGTTTCTCACTCAAACAACACAATAAACACAAGATTAAACTTAGTAAAAATCAAGAAGATGTTATACATACCTTGGACAGCAGCTACAACTCGAAACCCCATCTCAACTTAACTCACAATAGCCCACAATCCCACCACAACATCATAGAAGCATTTTCTTGTAGTCTTTGACATTTTTTATGATGATTTGAGTTGATTTACCTCGAGTTTGGTTCTTGGGATATGTTAGAAAGTATTTTGGGGAGATTTTGAACCAATTTTGGGGTGATAAATGACCTGAAATGAGGCTGAAACATCTTTTAAAAGAAGTAAGTTTGGTGGCCGTATCAAGTGGGTCCCAACAGGAGATGCTTGAGCAGTCTCGCAAAATCACGAATATCTCTTTAATCCGACGTCGTATCGACAAACAGTTTAATGTGTTAGAAACTAGACTCGTAAGTATTTAATTTGGTGGGTAGAACACCCGTAATTCCAAGTAAATTTGGAGAAAAGCTTAATAACATTTGACCTAAAGTTTAAGTAAAATTATGAACGTAATTTGTGACAACTTTTGTCGACTTTTGTTTCATAACTCGTTTGACTTCAAGACTTATGATTTGGGTATTGTATGATTCAAATAACTTAAATATGACCTCCTTAGCATATTAAGCACCTCTAGTTTTACCCGAAAATACGGGTTACAACATCCTTGATTCGCTTAACGTCTGATATTTGTTAACCGCTCTTATACACCCTTGTATCATTTAATACCAATAGGATCAACTTATTATCATCTTAAAGATAATATCTTCTCAGATTTACTTCGACTAACTTACAGCGTGATCTAACATGCGCGAATATGGGTGTGTAATAGTAACTACCTTTTTAATAAATATTGCCTTCTAAATGTTACAAAACTGGCACATCTTAGAAGCAGGGAAAGACTGTGGTACACCTTTTTCTTTCCTTAAAATCTTGATTTTTGAAAATTTAAAAGGTAGGGAAGCCTTCAAAACAGAAAATAAGTTGTTCGAATTGATCATGACAAAAATCAGAATTTTATTTCTTAAAAGAACTAAAATTCCAAAAACAAATTTCATGCTTCGGATTAAACTCCACATTTTTTCTTAAAGTTATGATAATATAATAACTAGTTCAACTTTAGTTTAATGCTCCTTATCATTACTTTTTACTGTAATATAGTAGAGTTTCATGTGAATTTAGATGCAAGACCGACCAATTGTGTACCCTTATTTAGGGACACAACCCCCATCTTGAAAAAAGGCTCTACTCCAAAGCCTATGATCAATTGTGGTGATCAACCTCACACAGAGATTCACCATAACTTACAACAGGAGTTTTTAGTATATGCCAAATCTACTCAATTTTTGTTTGGATCTAGTCTGCTACCAAGATTTCTAGAGAACATTCTAGCTTCTGAAGATCTGACAGGATTGTTTACCCTTAAAATAGGATAACAATTAAACGTATAAGTGGTTTTAAGGACAAGTGATTTCACCTAATACCAATTGATAACAATGGTGATTAATGATAGAAATTAACAGTAAAATAAAGCAAACTAGTATTGAAATGCAATTTGGCCCTCGAGCTAGATCGTCCTCGAACCGGCTGAGAATAAAGCTACGTAATACAGTATAAACTGATGAACAAGACATTATAAGAGAGAACTGAGTATTGTATTTCTTTGATATGTGAGAGTTGGATGATTACAAATGGTTAGAAACTCCCTTTATATAGTAGAGGAATTTCACTTATGGTACAATTCTAATTATATAAGGAAATCCCATGATTAGCTAAACAACCATTCTTAATTCGATCCATTTTGAGATTTCCGCCATGATCCTCGACCAGTCACGGATATCTCGGCTTTCCGTTATTATGTTATCTTCAGTCTTGCTCGATGTCTATCATGTTTGATCTCGATCATCACTGGACTCGATCTCAAGAGGTACATCGAATCCCCATCTCGGTACCTCTTCTTTATGTCTTGGTTTGATATAATACGGGGCCGATCCTCGACCCACCATCCTAGTCTCGGTTAATCAATAAAATCAGGTGGGCCCGGTTTAACCGTATATAGATAGTCCCCTCATTTTTTTGAGTGTATTAACAAGAAACAAATTGAGTATTCGACCTTTACCCCAATTTTCCATGACATCGTCACCATGACGTAAGCGACAGAGGTAATCGAAATGTCCCGTCGGTACAGTTCCCCAAAATTTTAATGTGTGTCAGTTGACGGCCGACCACTAACAATTTTGAACCGTCGCCGTGAAATCCATAAGTAGGCCTCTTTTCCATTCTTTCAATATTTACTTTCAATCTCTTCCGCTCTAATATTCAGAGCACTCTACATCCTTAAAGTTTTTCATCTGCAAATCTTCAAGTTTCATCGTTAATACCTTCTTAAAACATCAAATATTATCATTTTCATCCTTCTTTAACCCCCAAACTAAATGGCGAAAACGTCAAAGACTGTGCCGCAAAAAGAAGTCGCTTCATCATCTCGGCCGGTCGCTGAGAAAACACCAGTAGAACCTCACCCTGAGGAATGTGTTGCCGGGGGGTGCATCATTAGTTTTGATTTTAAGATCGAGAAACCTCATCGTTCCCTGGTCGATGCGAGCCGGTATCGAGATACATATGCTCGATATCTGAGAACTTCCTCAAGCAAGTGAATAAAGATTGTAACTGGAAAGGCAAAGAAGTGGTGATACCGGCCCCCGAAGAAGACATTACTACCCACGTGGAAGTGTTTTTGAGTGTTTACACTTACCCTTTCACATTGGGTCCCCTCGATCCAGTTATTATGGACTTCTGCCGAAAATACCAAGTAACCTTAGGACAAATCCACCCCTCCTTTTAGAGGATTGTAATACTGCTCCGATTTTTTGTGAGCAAAATCGACGGGATCCCTTTTATCCTCGATCACCTTATTAGGTTGTACAACCCCCGACTCTACCGAGGTGGGCTAATAAGGCTTCAGCATCGGGCTACTAAGGCACTTATTTTCGAGCCTAGATGAGGACAAATATCGAGGCTGGATGGGTCAGTTCGTTCGAGTGAAGACCTCGAACCTGATTCGGGCCGAGAGCATGCCGTTTCTTGAGAAGTGGAATATGAAACATTAGTACAGTTCCATTATTATTTTCTATTTGTCATTTTTGTTTCTTCAATTATTCTTTTCAACATTCTTTTTCTTGGTGTAGTTGTTGCTTGGATGTCGGGTGTGGTCCCTCAACTCGAGAGTTGGGTCAGGAGCCTGGCCTCGACCTCTACATATACTGAGTGCGCATGGCGGGATCTGTCTAAGGGATGGTGGGAAGCCAATAACCATGGTAAGTATCATTCTCGTACTTAACAATCTACTAAATTGCTTCTCCGAGCTTGCTCGGTTTCCCTTTTTGGCGGGTCATGAGAAAGACGCGACCATGTGGCCCCCGTCCAACAACGAATAAACTTCACTCCCGATTCCGAATCTGGTAAAGGAGAAAAAGAGGAAGAAGACCTCGACCTCCGAGGATCCATAGCCTAAGAAGAGAGCGGCTCATAAGCCGGCATAAAACGTCATTCCTCTGTCTACGGGGTCATCCCAACTCCTAAGGGAGGAAGAAGAAGAAGAATAAAAATAGGATGATGATTCCAATCTGGTGGCTTGAGTACGAGCTAAAACCGAAGGTCAAAAAGCCACTAGAATGGTCGAAGATGAAAGCACTCTGCCTCGATCTGACCGAGTCCAAGAGAGGGATTCAGTCGGAATCCTTGAGCCAACTGGAGCAAGGTTCTTCACCTCGGGGTGAGAAGACAGCTGAAAAAGCTATGGAGAAGGTCGGTCCTGAGGTTCCTCGTGATGAAGAGAACGCCCCAAGAGACCCACTTGGGGCAATAGAAATTAGAGACTCCATGTCACTTCCTTCATTTTCCGAGGGAATGATTCGGGAGGCTCGGGCCATGAAGTCTCCTTATGAAGAAGGAGCCCACGGAGGGGAGGATCCCTTCCGTGGTTATTTCACTAGGGTCAAGGATGCTGCTGGTCTGAGTGACTTGGAGATACTGAGGAAGGATTCGGGCGGAACTTCTGGGAGATTCAGATTGATCAGTCAATTTTTGGTCCCTAGCGTAAGCCCCGGATGCAAATGAACAATCGCCATCTCGATCCCGAAGGATGCACGAGTTATTGCCACCCCTGTAGGGGGGTTAGTTATCTTTAGGGTCTGGTCACGAAGGAATACCAAGCCCTGATGGATGAAGTGGGAGTACTGTATCTCTTCAATGAGGCACAACAGGCCTTGAATCGGGTAAGCCTTAACTCCCTTTGACGATATCAGTTTTCATACTTGTGTTTTTTCTCTTTTTGCCTAATTCCTTTTCTTCTATCTGTGCAGGCCTCATTGCTTCATCATGAAGATTTCTCTAGGTATCGAGCAGAACTGAGTCGATACGAAGCCGATATTCAAGGGATCACTGAGGCGAAAAATTCCCTCAAGCTTCTAAGTGAGCAGAAAGAAGAAGAAACCAAGGGCCTTCGAGCTGAGTTAGCTGAGGCTCGGAAGGAACAAAGAGACCTGACCGAGAAGATAATAAGAATCTTAGAAGTTTATGGCATCGGTTCGGGCGCGATAGGTAACAGTTTGATCTCACAGGTCCAACAGAAGCTCGAGATGATCGGGCAACTTCGTGAAGAAGTAGATGATGCGAGACTAAATTGCATAGTTTAACATATGATATACCTTACATTTTATGCCCATTAATGATAAAATTACACTTGTTATGTGCTTAATGGAGTTTATTTCATGTGTAGGTGAAGTGGAGATGGAAACGGGGCTAAAAGGATGCAAATACGTCAAAAATACGCAAAAGGAGACGCCCGGGCGTTTGCCCCCTAAAGCCTGGCACCGCCTGGCGTTAGGGGGGAGTTTACCCCATAAAGCCTTCCCCCCCCCCTGGCGTTAGGGGGGAGTTAGGGCCATAACGCCAGGCCCCCCCTGGCGTTAGGGGGGCGTTAGAGCCCAAACGCCAGGGGTCCCCAGTTTCGCCCAATTCCGAGTTTGACGAGTTAAATGTTTCCCGGTTGAAATAGAAGTCTCCTACACGGTTAGGGTTC
>ML437675.1:18560-31430 GCA_005239525.1 Nicotiana knightiana
TAAACACCAGTTTAGTATTTAATAAACTCAATTGATACGTTCAATTCCTCGTGGGATCGACTTTGGGCTTAATACCCCAGATTTATATTTGCAACGCCCGTTTAGTCTTTATAGAAGACATAGTTGAGCGTGATCAGTAGACACGGTGAAGGAGGAAACCATAACATGGAAGCAAAACATGGACCGTCTTGCCTCAGAGAAGGAAGCTGCTCGAGCTCAACTAGCCTCGGCTGAGAGTCAACTCCAAGGCGTAAAAGAGAAGAACTTGGAAAAGGCAAAGAGAATTGAGGAGCTCCCGGCTCGGTTGGTCACGAAGCTTGCAGCGGCCAAATCTGAGGCTGAGATGGCCAAGGTCGATGCTGAGGCAATTGTGGCTGTCTACCGGTCTGACGCCGAGGCCGCTCAAGCTCAAGTGAAAGAAGTTTCTGATGCAACTCAAGTTTGAGTGTATTGGGTGGCCGTGCATGCCAAGTGCCAGTCTCTAAGGGAGACTCTTGAGGAGATCCATGCTCGTGGCTTCGATTTCACTGCCAAAATTAAAAATGCCAAAAATCTTGAAGCCGAAGCCAAAGCATTAGCCTCTTTTGATGACGATGCCTTCGGTAGCATTAGCGGGTCCGAGAGTTGAGGGGACCCTGATGGTGAACAAGCTTCCCCTGGAGAAGATTAGGCACTTAGGAGTTTTCATTTTGAATTTTTGTATAGAACCTCGACCGGGCCATGTTGCCCTTGTAAATAAATTTTGGCATATACACAAAGATATTTTTCCCTTTCCGTCTTATCTTTACTTCACTTCTGCCTTATGAAATTTTTGTTCATTTATTCCTTATGAAATTGTATCCATAGGTTCGAGGCTTAGGAAATTTTGACCGAAACCGAACTAGTATAGTTTTTACGATCTAGTGAGTGCTTGCGCGAACTCAAAGTAGGGTAACCCTTAGTTTTTAATTGAGTGAGTCTGATTTCTCGAACTCAAAATAAAAGATGGCCCTTAGGATTTTGTACTAGGTCGATGTGGCCTTTGTAAAAAGAATGACTTTTTCCCCGTTTTGGCTTGAATTTTTTTTTTGTTATTTGTATGAAATTCGTAATGCCTTAGCACTAAATAAGGAATTTGTTTGAGAGTTCAAACAATTTTGTACCCATTAGGGTTTTCAAGGCTTGATATTATCGAACCCCTTTGTAATTTTTTCCAGGGAAGCCTTTTTTAACCTTTTTATGAGAATATTCGAAGGCCTATTTTATTATGGAATTCGGACGTCTCTGAACCCTATTCATTGCCTATTTTTAGTTTGGGATTTTACTCTCGGGCCTATTTTCCCATTTCACTTCGGGCTTGCTCAAAGTGTCAGTCCCCGAGTGGGTTAGTCCCCGAGTGGGGTAGTCTCCGAGTGGGATAGTCCTAGAGTGGGTTGGTCGTGGCCTATAAAATTCGAGGGTTGCCTTTAAGGTCTTATAATCTCGAAGTTTTTATAATTCGATCTCATCTATTTTTCAGATGCCAATCCCCAAGTGTGGGGTTAGTTGTTCGAACTTCTGTTATCGTTGGCCCTTAATCCTGTTTTCACAATAGAACGAGATACAAAATTGTAAAGTATAATTTTTCTAAGACATGAGATATTGGAAAGGAAAAATACTTCTCTCAATAGATGATTATACATGCGTACATGTTTGATGTCAGGGCTCGAGCAACCTATATGGGTACGGTTCATTTGACTGTTTGGCCCTTACAACATTTACCTATCGAGGTCCTACTGTCTCGAAATAATTTCCTTACAACAAAAGTTGACATATGAGGGTGATACCTCCTAGTATTCGAGGTTGATTGTAAAGAATCCTCGGATACTGTTGACTTGTTCTAAGTTAGCACGAACAATGGTTGCCTCATTAAAACCTCGCCGGAAAAACCCATTTGGGACAAAAACCGATCTAAGGGAAAAAGATTACAACACGTGCTTTCAAACCTAAAGACTTCGTGTTGAAGAATCCATCACCGTCCCTGATCGAACACCTGCAGTTGGTTAGTTTAAAATATAAATGAAAATTGAAAGGTTGTACCTTAGCAGTAGTATCATTTTAGGAGCAATACATTCCAATTGTTTGGTAATTGCTCGCCGTTCATTATGCTGAGCTTGTAAGATCCTTTACCGATGATGTCGAGGACCTGATATGGTCACTTCCAATTTGGACTTAGTTTTCCTTTATTCATATTTCGAGTGTTGAGGTGACTTTTATTAGCACTAAGTCCCCAATTTTAAATGTTGAAGATCGGCTCTTCGATTGTAATACCTTTCAATTCGTTGTTTTTGTGTGGCCAATCGAACGAGGGTGGCTTCTCTTCTTTCATCCAACAATTCTAGGCTCGTATTCATGGCCTCGTGATTCAATTCTTCTGTATCATATCGGAACCTGAGGCTAGGTTCCCCGACATCGACCGGGATAAGAGCTTCGGTACCATAGGCTAAAGAGAACTGTGTTTCCCCCGTACTAGATTTTGACATTGTGTGGTACGCCCAAAGAACCTCGGGTAGTATCTCTCTCCATCTCCCCTTAGCGTCGGTCAATATTTTCTTGAGATTTCAAATGATGGTCTTGTTGGTCGATTCGGCTTGTCCGTTCCTACTAGGTTATATGGTGTTGATAGAATCCCTTTAATCTTATGATCCTCGAGAAATTTAGTCATTTTGCTACCGATGAACTGTTTTCCATTATCACACACAATCTCGGCAGGCATCCCGAATCGACATATAATGTGGTCCCAAATGAAGTCTATGACTTCTTTTTCTCTGACTTTCTCGAAAGCCTGTGCTTCAACCCACTTAGAAAAATAATAGGTCATAAATAAAATAAATCGAGCTTTACCTGGGGCCGATGGGAGAGGGATGACGATGTCCATCCTCCATTTCATGAACTGCCATGGGGATAAGACCGAGTGAAGTTGCTCCCCGGGCTGGTGAACCACGACGCATACCTTTGACATTTGTCGCACTTTCGAACAAACTCTTTTGTATCCTTTTCAATATCGGCCCAGTTAGTACTATGTTCTGATAACTTTGTGAACCAATGACTCGGCACCAGAATGATTCCCACAAGTGCCTTCGTGAATCTCCTGTAAGACGTAGTTGGTGTCTCCTGGTCCCAAACATATCGCCAATGGTCCATCGAACATTCTCCTAAACAGTGTTCCATCCTCGGCCAAGGTGAACCACGCTGCTTTTGTGCATAGAGCCCTCGACTACTTCGGGTCTGATGGGAGCTTCCTGTTCTTTAGGTATTCAATGTACTTATTTCTCCAATCCCAGGTCAGACTTGTAGTTTATTTCGGCATGGCCTTCTTCGATCACTAATCTCAAGAGTTGTGCGACAGTCCCCGAGCTAAGTTCATCATCTTCGACCGATGACCCTAAGTTTGCAAGGGCATTGGCCTCGCTATAATTTTCCCGGGGTACATGTTCTAAAGTCCACTCTTTAAATCGATGTAGAGTCACCGTAGCTTGTCCAAGTACCTTTGCATTCGGTCTTCTCGGACTTCGAAAGTCCTGTTGACTTGGTTTACCACAAGTAGAGAATCACATTTGGCCTCGATGACCTCTGCTCCCAAACTATTATCCAGCTCGAGACCTGCAATCATGTCCTCATACTTAGCCTAATTGTTAGTTAATTTTGAAGTTCTAATTATATTACCTGTGGGTGGCTTCAAAACGATGCCTATCCCGGACCCCTTCACATTCGAAGCTCCGTCTGTGAAGAGGGTCCACACCCCCAAACAATGTACCCGATTTTAATAATAGTTCCTTTTCGACCTCGGGTACGAGGGGTGGCGTGAAGTCAGCCACAAAGTCTGCCAAGATTTGAGACTTGATGGCCATTTGGGGTTGACACTCGATATCGTACCCACTGATCTAGATGACCCATTTGGCCAATCGATTCAAGAGTTCGGGCTTGTGAAAAATAGTGTGAAGGGGATAGGTAGTTACAACACAAATTGGGTGACATTGGAAGTACGATTTTAATTTCCTAGAGGCACTTATTAAAGAAAGCGCTCATTTTTCTAAGTATGGGTATCTAGTTGATGTGCCGGAGAATTTCGGCATATTTAATACCAATTGCTTAGATTTTAGCTCGTTTTAAATGCAATTGTCTTTTATACTTATGTTATTTTGATGTTTTGCAGTGCATGAAGCTTGAGGACCCAAAAACATGGAAACAGAATCAAAAAGCCAAAGAAAGACAAGAATGGGAAAAATGCGACTACATAGTTGAAAATGTGGACCGCAAATCCAACATGCGGACCACATAATTCCCAGGTGAACCACAGAGTCCAACAGTCAGTGTGGCCAAATCCAAGTGAAGAAATGCGGTCCATTATGCGACCACATAACAAGTTTGTGGGCCGCATAATGGATCGCAAACCTCCTATAGAAGTGGCTGAGAACATAAATGCGATGACACTATGCAGCCGCATATCAACATTGCGGACTGCATAACTGGAATGCGGTGACTTCCTGGAACCTAGGGTTTTGAAGATGCGGTGTGCTTGAAGAGAATGCGGACCGCATATCTGTTATGCGAGAGAAATGCGGTCGCATATTTGACCTGGAAGGGAATTTTTGTCCGAAATTGGCCCCGAGTTTTAGCCCACTATAAATAGATTTATTGGGGTTTTCTGGGGGCATCTTGTCTGGAAAAAGTGCTACAATCCAAACTTTGAATAGTCCCATCTTTTGGAAGCTTTGAAGTGAAGAATCTTGCACTTTTGTAAGCATTTATGACATTTAATATTCCCTTGTTTTTGCATTTTAGCATGTGTGGTTAGTTTTAAATACTAAGGTTGTGGACCCTAAATGGGTGTTTAACGTTGAATATATGTTAATGGTTGGTTGATATTTATTTACTTCTCATTCTTCATTTATTGTTAGTGGTTGCAAACATTAGCAAGCGCCATTATATTCTTTCTCTACTTGGAAAAGTGAGTTAGGGTTTGGTAGGAGTAAATATCAAAGACTCAAGGTTTTAAACCTTGTTTAATGGAATCGCTTAGGAATAAGTGTATTTTATTTGGCATAAATTGATTACTCTTAATTGCAACTCTTTTATATTTGGAAAAATCATAAAGAGAAATACTACCCAACTATTGGAAAATATTGGGTAGTCATTTAGAAATCATTTGCATATCAAAAGGACCTTCCATTAGAAATATATCATATTAACACCGNAGATAGTCAAATTAATTACAACCTTATTTAATCCTTGTTATTATTTCACTAAATTACAATCCAATCTACTACAATGGTTTTGTTACTCTAACGGAATAGAAATACGATTTAAGTTAAGATTCACACTACTCAAATAAACTTTTCACGCCTATTCTCTGTGCAATTCAACCTCAAGCTCATTGGATTACTATATTTGACATCTATCGCTTTACACTATTTTAAGGTGTAATTTGAGCATATCAAATTTTGGCGCCATTGTCGGGGAATACGATTTTGAAATTACTAACTAGTGTGCACTTTACTTTACATCTTTTCTATTCCATCACAATTTGCTTGCTTTGCTTGGTGTGATAGGTGAGAATGGCCGATTATGATGAAGATGAGAATCCCTTTGCGGACATTGAGGAATATCTTGATGATACTAACGCTATCCTTCCTCCACGGGTTGAAGCTCCTATATTCAAAGTAGAATATGGGTTAATCCTAATGCTTAAAGCAGAAGGATTATTCAGAAACTCTACCGATGATGATCCAACGCAACACCTTAGGAACTTCTTAGGTGTGTGCGCCATGCATAAACAGAACAATGTAATAGACGAAGCCTTGAGATTGCGAGTATTCAAATACTCATTGACTGGAGAAGCGAGAAAGTGGATTCAAAATGTACCTCCTCAATCTATCACTTCTTGGCCCGGGCTTGTCCGTTCCTTCTTGTCCAAGTGGTTCCCTCAGAGAAAGAAGTCTGAGCTTAGAGATAAAATCTTTTTCTCCAAACAAATACCAGGAGAACACTTACATGAAGCGTGGGACCGATTCAAGTTGTATTTAGTGAGGTCACCGAACCATGGTTTTCCGGATGGTATTCTGATGGAGAAGTTCTACATGGGTTTGGATCCATTGTCCCAGTCCATAGCAAAAAATGCAACAGACGGATCTTTCATGGACAAATCATTCACCTGGATTACGCAAATTCTGGATAAAATGGCCAAACACAATCAAGCATGGCATTCCGAAGATGCTAGTGGTGGAATTTCTTATGGTACTCCCTCTCTTATCAACATGATCAAAGAAAATCAAGAGAGAGACTAATTGATTGCCGGTCTTGCCACCAACATCGATGTGTTGACTAAGATGTTCATGGAGAGCCAAACGAAGAAGGTAAATGTTGTGGAAGACATGCAACCGACGGGAAATCAAGAGTTTGAAGAAGCCAACTATGTTCATAATTCTCAAGGAGGGTATCGCCAACAAAATAAATGGAGGCCAAACCCGCAAGAACAACACCAACAAAATTTGCCGCAATGACCAAGGTGGGTTGATGCAAGGTAATTGGAACACCAAAAATAGTAATTATGCCAACCGGAGCTCCAACCCCTATGTTCTGCTGAAGGGGAAATATTATAAGGAGGGTCCTTCAAATAAATCCAAGTTAGAAGGGATGCTTGAAAAGATCTTGCAAAATCAAGAGAGAGGTGATGCTACAATGAAGAACATGTCTGAAATCATGGAGTCACATACCACCTCTATACAAAAGCTTGCGAGACTTGTCAAGAGAAGAAAATCCTAAGCTAAAAGGTACTCTTCCAAGTGATACAGTTATCAACCCAAAGGGGAGTGTGAGCGGTTCATCTTCTCATTCCATGGCTATTACGACTAGAAGTGGTAAGGTCCTTCAAGGTAAGAGTGAACAAGTAGTTGAGGTAGATGATCTCAAGCAAGAAGTTGAGGCACAAGTTGAAGTGTCGGTTGTTGTTGAAAGTGAGAAGCCCTCCCAAGAGGTAAAATTCCAAAACGCAAAGCATGAGGAGGTTAAGGAAGAGGTGAAGGAGACCCCAAAATCTCCTCCACCGATTCCTCGACCTACTCCTCCATTATCTCAAAGGCTTGCAATAAGGGTATACGATGGCAAGTTCGAGAAGTTCTATGATATTTTGAAGCAATTTTAGGTAAAAATCCCTTTCTTGGAGGCTTTCCAAGAGATGTCGGGATTTGCCAAATACTTAAAAGACTTGATGACCAAGAAGAGATCCACCAAGAATGAAGTGGTGATCATGAATAACCGGGTTAGTGCTATTATTGCCACGACAACCGTTGAGAAGAAGGAAGACCCGGGAGCATTTACCATTCCATGTACTATCGGGTTGAAAGATTTTGCAAGGGTACTTTGTGATAATGGTTCTAGCATAAATTTGATGCCTCTTGCTATTTACAAGGAAGCGGGATTACGGTTTCCAAGACCTAAAAGTATGAGATTGCAAATGGTTGACCGTTCAATCAAGAGACCCGTGGGTATTGTTGATGATGTCTTAGTAAAAGTGGGGAAGTTCCTTCTCCCGGCCAACTTTGTTATCCTTGATTGTGCGGTTGACAGGGAAATTCCTATCATATTGGGAAGACCATTCCTTGCCACGGGAAGAGCTTTGATGGACTCGGAATGAAATGAAATCAAATTCCGAGTGAATGATGAGGAAGTCACTTTCCAAGCTAATAAGGGTTTGAAGTTACCGAATGCATATGAAGGGATCTCGGTAATAGATGTTGTTGATAAGGTCAAGGATGCTAGTGACATGAAGATGGAGGAAGAGTGCCTTGGTGAGGCCTTGGATGCAATCTTGGTAAATTTTGATGGAGAAGACATGGAGGGGTATGCAGAAGTCGTGAATGCATTGGAAGGACGTGGGTCCTACTCTTATGCACTGAAGAATCTCTCTCTTGACTTAGAGAATAGAGCCACTCCTCCCGCAAAGCCTTCCCTCATTGAGCCACCACAACTTGAGCTCAGGCCACTTCCATCACATTTGAGGTACAAATTTTTTGGCTCTAATGATACTTTACCCGTAATTGTTTCCTCTTTGTTGGATGATGTGCAGGTAGGAAAATTGTTGAAGGTCTTGCGGGAACATCGACAAGAAATTGGATGGACAATAGCGGACATCTGAGGGATTCCCGCCGAATTTGTGAGCATAAAATCCAATTGGAGGACGGAAGCAAGCCGAGTGTTGAACACCAAAGGAGGTTGAATCCATCGATGCAAGAGGTGGTCAAGAAAGAGATAATCAAGTAGTTGGATGCCGGGGTTGTCTACCCCATTGCGGATAGTTCGTGGGTGAGTTCGGTGCAATGTGTACCAAAGAAGGGAGGCATGACAGTAATTCACAATGAAAAGAATGAGCTTATCCCTACACGGACGGTCACCGGGTGGAGATTATGCATGGACTATAAGAAGCTCAACAGTGCCACGTGCAAAGATCATTTCCATATACCTTTTTTTGATCAAATGCTTGATCGGCTAGCCGGAAGATCATTCTATTTCTTCCTCGATGGGTATTACGGCTATAACCAAATCAATATAGCATTACAGGACCAAGAAAATACAACATTCACTTGCCCATATAGAACCTTTGCCTTTAGCCGGATGTCGTTTGGTTTATGCAACGCTCCGACTACCTTTCAAACATGCATGATGTCCATCTTCTCAGACATGGTGGAGGATTATCTAGAGGTTTTCATGGATGACTTTTCGGTGGTAGGTGATTCCTTTGAGCATTGTCTTGACAATCTTAGACAAGTGCTCAAGCGATGTGAGGAGACCAACCTTGTACTTAACTAGGAGAAATGCCACTTCATGGTGGACGAAGGCATTGTCTTGGGGCAAAAATTTTCAAAACATGGCATACAGGTTGATCGAGCAAAAGTTGAAATCATCTCCAAACTTCCTCAACCAACATCGGTAAAAGGTGTCCGAAGCTTTTTAGGGCATACCGGATTTTATCGGCGTTTTATCAAGGACTTCTCCAAAATTGAAATGTGCAAGATCCTTGAAAAAGACACCAAGTTTGTGTTTGATGAAAAGTGCCTTAAGGCATTTGAGGAGCTAAAAGAGAAGCTCACCACGACACCCATTATTGTCCCACCGGATTGATCTCTTCCATTCGAGCTCATGTGTGACGCCAGTGGTGTAGCTATTGGAGAAGTTCTGGGTCAATGGCATAACAAGGTTCTTCATCCCATTTATTATGCAAGAAGACACTCAATGGTGCACAAGTGAACTATATTGTGACAGAGCAAGAGCTTCTTGCCATTGTATATGCTTTTGAAAAGTTCCGAGCTTATTTGTTGGGGTCTAGGGTGGTGGTATACACCGACCATGCCTCTCTTCCCTATCTCATGGCAAAGAAAGATGCCAAACCCTGGTTAATCCGATGGGTCCTCTTATTGCAAGAATTTGACTTTGAGGTTAAGGACCGAAAGGGCACAAAAAAACAAGTGGCGGATCATCTCTCAAGGCTTGAAGAAGACGGGTGATCAAAGGAAAATCTTGATATCAATGATGCTTTCCTTGATGAGCATATTTTGGCATTTTCTTCTTCATCTACTCCTTGGTACGCTGATATTGCTAACTACTTGGTTAGTGACCTCATTCCGAATGGACTAGAAGCTTACCAAAAGAAGAAGTTTTTGAGAGAGTGTCGGCAATATTATTGGGAAGAACCATTCTTGTTCCGCATTTGTGCTGATAACATCATTAGGAGGTGTGTTCTAAAAGAAGAGATGATGCCAATTCTAAAGGCATGCCATGACTCATCGGTTGGGGGTCATTATGGGGGTAATCGAACTGTGGAAAAGGTACTTGAATGTGGCTATTATTGGCCGTCGAATTATCATGATACCAATCAAATAGTCAAGACTTGTGACCAATGTTAGAGGCAGGGATCAATCTCTAAGAGGCATGAAATGCCAATGCACTTTGTGATGGAGGTCGAGATCTTTGATGTGTGGGGAATTGACTTTATGGGCCCCTTTGTAAGCTCATGTGGTATGAAATACATCTTGGTGGTTGTGGACTATGTGTCCAAGTAGGTTGAAGCAATTTCCCTACCAAACAATGAGGCAAGGAGTGTGACCACATTCTTAAAAAAAATATATTCACACCGTTTGGTACTCCTAGAGCCATTCTTAGTGACGGTGTATCTCACTTATGTAACAAGGATTTCACGGAGCTACTAGAGAAATATGGCGTCAAGCATAAGGTGGCCACACCTTATCATCCTCAATCAAGTTACCAAATTGAAGTTTCCAACCGGGAGATAAATAATATTCTAGAAAAGACTGTTAATGCCAATAGGACTGACTGGTCAAGGAATCTAGATGACACATTGTGGGCATACCGTACGGCGTACAAAACCCCTAGAGGTACTTCACCTTACCGGTTAGTCTTCGGCAAGGCTTTTCATCTACCCGTAGAACTGGAGCACAAAGCTATATGGGCTTTAAAAAGGTTGAACTTGGACTGGGTTGAAGCTGTAAATTTGAGGTTAACACAACTCAATGAAGTTAAGGAATTCCGCTTCCATGCATATGAAAGTGAAGTTGTGTACAAAGAAAGGATGAAGTTCGTCCACGACAAAAAGATCTTGAAAAGGGAGTTCAAGTAGGGCGACTTGGTTTTTCTCTTCAACTCAAGGCTCAAATTGTTTTCGGGCAAGCTAAAATCAAAGTTGCCTGGCCCGTTCAAGGTGGTAGATGTATCCCCTTTTGGAGCTGTGGAATTAGAATCTGAGGATGGGCTCCGAACCTTCAAAGTAGATGGCCAGCGAGTCAAGCACTACTTGGGAACATATGGAGAAAAACACTTGGTGAAACAGTTGGCTCTCAAAGATGGACCATGCCTAACCAATGAGTAAGCCCAAAGAGGAGCCAACTTCGTCGTGCAGCAACGTTAAATCAAGCGCTTAATGGGAGGCAACCCATGTATGGTAACATCCTTTTTGTTCTTTAATTTTTAATTTTGGTTAGATAGATTAAATTGAGCAATTTAAAGTGTGTGTTAGAGTGCAGATGATCCAAAAGGTCATAAAACAGGGTGAAATTACACATGAAATGGATGAAAAATCACTAAGGGAGGTTTGCTACACGTATGTGGTCGCATATTTACTAGGCGGACCGCATAGTCATCGCATACCTGGACAGTTTGTTGGGGCAAAAATTGGTTGCCAAAATGCGGTGAAAATGTGCACTTTGCAAACCGCATATCGTTTATGCGATCGCAAAGGTGCACTGCATAATGTCTTTTAGCGACCTGAGCTAACATTACCGCATAACACTTATGCGGTTGCATAATATGTTATGCGATCACTTATGCACCGCATTCTCACCAGGTAAGTAACCCCACCCACTTTGCGTTACCCCTTTCATTTGCACACAATTCACACTTAAAAAAACAAAAATAAAAACAAAAAGAAAAGAAGAGAGCACGATGGCTAGTGTGCAATTAGACAAAGTGAATCACATTGCTTGAATCAATCTCCTTGCGTGTGTCTCATTCATCTACATCTGGTATGTCCTCCTTCCTTACCTCATTTCTGTTATTTTTAGTTTTAATTTTGTGTTTGTTGTTCACGTAATTTTTAGTCCTTTGTTTTCTCTTTAATTTTGTGTTTTTCTTTGCTAGGTAGTAAATTTAGGAACCACCATTGTTAGGGTTAGAAGCAAAACGTGGGGACGATGACTTTCTGCGGCCCGCAAAGTCGATGTGCAGTCCACATTCGTGCCGCATAGGGAACCCTAGGTGACCTGAGGAAGATGACCAAATGTGACGGCTTTTCGATTGCATAAGCGATATGCGGAACGCAAAGCCACCGCATACCCAGGAAGTCACTGGCCAGCCATGGCATGTTGTTTGCGACAGTTCTGCGATCGCATATCCATCTATGCGGTTGGTTTGCGATCGCATAGTGTGATGATCTTTTCTAGTGCTCAGTTTTGTGATGGTTATGCGAATTGTATAATGGATATGCAATCGCATAACGCATCTCATAATTGTTTCCCTTCTTGCAGACTGATGTTTTGCGACAGGTTTGCGGTCCGCATAGTGGTTATGTGACCGCATAACCTGTCATATATTTGACCTTCTTTGGAATATTTTCCTTTGATGTCTGCTATGTCGCTCACACTTCATTTCTTTACAGATATGGCTCCGAAGAAATCTATTTCTGGAAAACAGAGGACCTCATCCGGCCATCTAGCACAACAAGCCAAACGTTCACGATAAGAACCATCCCGACCTATTGCTCAACATCCCTCCCAGTCTGATAAGGAGGAGATCTTTCCCTCAGTCGACCTACAGGCTGAGGCAAGAAGAAAGAGGGGAGATGATTTCCAACTCCGGTTTGAGGTCACAGGCTCTAGGAATCTGTATAAAGAAGGGCTCACGAAATGAAAAATCCTCGAAGAGAAACAGTTGAGTCTGAACGGACTACAGAAGTAGTACTGATGCGAGACTAAATTGCATAGTTTAACATGTGATATACCTTACATTTTATGCGCATTAATGATAAAAATACACTTGTTATGTGCTTAATGGAGTTTATTTCATGTGTAGGTGAAGTGGAGATGGAAACGGAGCTAAAAGGATGCAAATACGTCGAAAAATACGCAAAAGGAGACAACTGGGCGGTAGCCGGGCGACAGAGCCAAACAGCCAGCCCTACCTGGCGTTAGCCAGGCGTTAGGGCTGAAACGCCAGCCCTACCCTGGTGTTAGCCAGGCGTTTGGGCTGAAACTCCAGCCCTTGCCTGGCGTTAGCCAGGCGTTAGCCTCCAAACGCCAGGGTCCCAGTTCGTCCAGAAATCGAGTTTTGACGGGTTTAAGTGTT
>ML437676.1:3083-14146 GCA_005239525.1 Nicotiana knightiana
GGGGGGGGGGGGGGGGGAGGGATGCCCCTCAGTATTTGAGGTTTACCGAAGAGAAGCCTTGAATACTTAATGAGTTCTCCTTAGGTAGCATATGAATGTTGCCTCATTAAAAACCTCTTCGGTAAAACCCATTTGGGATAAAATCCAATATGAGGGAAAAAGAGCGCAACACATGCTTTAAAACCTAAGGCCTTCGAGCTGGAGGGGGCTTCGATTCCTTTCAATCGAACACCTGCACATAGGTTAGTGTAAGATGTGAAGGAAAGAGGGAGAGGATTGTACCTTAACTGTGGTGGAGTTTAAGCCTCGATATGCTTCAGTTACTCATTTCGAGGACGCATCACGATCCTTTATTCGTTCATCCAAGGATGTTTGTGATTGCTACTCGGCTGTTTGCTTGTTCTTTGGCTCATTCGATGTAGAAGGTGTCGGTGCTGGTGCCACATCGTACACTGTGAACATTTCTTTTGTTGCGTGCTACTCTCTGTACACTGTTTTTACTCCATCCTTCTTTGGAAACTTCATCGTTTGATGAAGGGTTGACGACACCGTCCTCATATTGTGAATCCATGGCCTTCCAAGCTAAGCATTGTGTCTCATGTCACCTTCGATGACATGAAACTTGGTATCACGAATTTTACCGGCCACATTGACTGGGAGGATGATTTCCCCTTTCATTTTCTCGCTCGCCATGTTGAATCCATTGAGGACACGAGAGGCGGGCACGATCTGGTCGAGCAATCCGAGTTGATCTACCACCGTCAACCTAATTATATTGGCCGGGCTACCTGGATCCACGAGCACACGTTTAACATGAAATTTATTCAAAAGAAAAGAAATTACCGGTGCGTCATTATGAGGTTGAGACAAGGTCTCGATGTCCTTTTCGCTGAATGAAAGAGAATCTTCAGGTATGGAGCTCCGAGTTCGCTTTTCCCTAGTGATGAATACTTTTGTTTGCTTGAAAATAGGTCCATGAGGGACGTCGACTCATCCAATAATCATGTGGATAACTTGTTGTGGTCCTTCTATTTCATTTGTCTTGTTCGCCTCTCTTTCTGAAATTGCGTTTTAGCTCGGTCGCTGAGAAACTCTCAAAGGTGCCCTTTGCTAATCAGTCGGGCTACCTCTTCTCGAAGCTATCTGCAATCCTCGTTCCTATGATCGTGAGTACCGTGATATTCGCATATCAAGTTAGGGTTCCTTTACGAAGGATCTGATAGTACGGGTCATGGCCACCTAGTGTCTTTGATTTTACTTATGGCTGATACGATGTCTGAAACATCAATGTTGAAGTTGAACTCAGATAGCCGGGTTGCCTCTACCGGCCCTATGTGCCTGTCGAACCCTGTTTTGTTCACGAGTCCCCGAGGATTCTGGCCTCGATCCATCCTTTGATCATTTCGAGGTATGTTGCGCCTCAAGATATTTCTCCAATTTTCTATATACTGTTGATACCTTTCTTTGCTTGGCCTCGAATCTCTCTCTGGAAGCCTCGATTCCTTTGATAAG
This sequence comes from Nicotiana knightiana, assembly GCA_005239525.1. Lineage (NCBI taxonomy): Eukaryota > Viridiplantae > Streptophyta > Magnoliopsida > Solanales > Solanaceae > Nicotiana > Nicotiana knightiana. The sequence goes on from ML437676.1 coordinate 4,596, forward strand.
AGCCTGCTGGGATACACCGAGCCCGAGGTGGCTTCCAATTGGTCATCCTCGACTCTGATCTTTGACTGATACCTATTGTGTACATCCACCCAAACTACGACGGGATACTCGATTAAGTTTTGCTTCAACTGCTTTGAAGCTATCGAGCTTCGTTCATTCAATCACTGAGTGAAGGCTTGCACTGCCCAATTATTGGAGACCGGTGGTAATTGCATCCGTTCCAACTGGAAGCGGGATACGAACTCCCTTAACATCTCATTCTCTCTTTGTTTTATTTTGAAGACGTCATATTTCCTCGTAGCGACCTTGATGGCACCAGCATGCGCCTTCACAAAAGATTCTACCATCATGGCAAACGAATCTATCGAGTTCAGGGGCAGGTTATGATACTACCTCATGGCGCTTTTGGACAACGTTTCTCCAAATTTTTTCAATAAGACAGATTCAATCTCGTAATCTTTTAAGTCGTTCCCTTTTACAACACAAGTGTAAGCAGTAATGTGCTCATTGGGGTCCGAGGTCCTGTTGTACTTTGGGAGATCAGGCATTCTGAATTTCTTCGGGATGGGCTTTAGAGCCGCACTTGATGGGAATGGATTTTGCACGAATTTTTTTGAATCTACACCCTTCAGAATCGGGGGTGCGCTGGAGATCTGATCGACCCTCGAGTTATAGGTTTCCACCTTTTTGTCGTTAGCTTCTATCTTCTTTTCCCCTGATTCAATCCTTTTTGTGAGTCCCCGAGCATCTTCGTAATAGCGGGGTTGGCTTCTGACCCGTTATTGCTCGACCTTTCTGGTGCCTGTTCGACTCGAGGAGCCATTTCTGGTGGTGATGTGCTTGGAGTTCTTTGATGGCTTTGTAGCTGAGCAATAGCCACTTGTTGTGCTTGCAACATCTCAAAAATAACATGAAGGCTAACTTCTCCTTCCGTTTGAGAAGGGTCTCTCTGTGCTTCATGTTGGTCTCCTTCGCACACACTTCCTTCTGTATGATAGCTTACATCGACATGTTGAGCGTTGCGTGAGCCTTCATTAACGGGGATTTGTACTAGTGCCCCTTCAGGGTTTTGCGGTGGTACACCGGCGCCTGAAGCAGTTGCGCCGTTCTTACCATGATCTTTAGGACCGTCATTTTCATGTGCATTCACTTAGTTAGACATTTTTTGACTTGAAATTGAAGATTCTTGGACAAGAAAAAGTGTCAAGAATAACTTGTGTTTTTAGAAAACCAGCACTACAACAATCACTATTATTTTTAGCCCCACGGTGGGCGCCAAACTATTTACCGTAAAAATGATAATTACAATTATATTTGATTTTTATGGTTCTAAAAATATGTGATCTATTTTAATACTAGTTGTTTAGATAATAGATGCTAAGTGAGATGTACGAAAAATGAGATAAGAGCAAAGGATAATGGAATTGTGAAAACGGAGCAGTTATGAGACGGGGTCTCGAGCTGGTCAAAAATAGGGCCTCGAGGTCGAGCTCAAGTGCTTGACGAGGGCGGTCGATGAAGATATAACAGTATTGAGGGCCTCGAATATGGCCTCTTTATGATCAATAATGAGCAATAAGTGAAGAACAATCAAAGAACACAATAAATAGAAAGCAATAAATCAATGAAACAATTGTAGAGAATATTTGAGTTAGAGAGCAGAGAATATTCTTGTTCTAGTATTGAATATCACCATCTTACAAAATGGAAAGGGTACCCTTTATATAGGGGGGGAATCCCAACATAGTACATGTGTAATTATTACAAAGAAATGCAGTTGGTACAACTATTTAATGTCACGGTACGGACTTGTACTATTCTTGTAGACTTGGTCAACTTTAACCACGTGCCTTTTTGGAATTTCTTGCTTTTCCATGATGGTCATCGATTTACACCGCCCCGAGGTCGAGCGTGGAGAATCCTCCATATGCTTCCTCGATGTCAAACCTCGAACTGTGCTTCGAGCCCTCTGAAGACGGGCTATGGAGTGCCATAATGATCATAAAATCAGGCTCTCCAATTTTAGCCATATACAATTAGTGTGAAGGTTATTCTCCCACTCTAATAACTCTCTCTCTCACTCTTAAAATATCAGGAATATTCTCAAAAATGGTCTATGGTATGTGTTTTAACGTAATAGGGCCGGGTTTAAAAACCCCAAAAATGAAGCCTCGGGATAGGATTTGCGGTCGCATATATGCGACCGTATAATGATTCTTTGGTCCGCAAAATGACCGTGAAAGATGGCCCTTGGAACTGGGCTCGCCTGCTTCATTCCGTGGCCTTTATGTGGCCCACAGACCTATTCCGCGGTCACATAATGTGCCGCAGAACCTCCCTCCGCAAAAATCTAAGGATGATTATGCGACCAAAGTGCGGCCTACGAAATGGTTATGCAGTCACATAATTGGCCGCAAAATTGACCTCAAAATTTGCCCAAAAAACTGCTTCACTCTGCGGCCCGCAAAGTGATTATGAGGCTTCATAATGGGCCATAGAAATGCCTATTTTACGGGCCTTACAATTCTTTCGGAAGAAGGCCAGCTCAATAAGTTTTAAACGTAAGAGTTTAAAGTGAATAAACTCCATGGCCGTCACATGAGTGGGAATATTAGTCATAGAGATTTAGTTCTGTAGTTGTTAATGGTTCCAGTTGTTAAATAATAGCTGAGATTCATATAAATTCTTAAATGTAATAAGATTTGAAGCTTGAGTTTGTCACTTGGTTTAAAATAGTTTATCATCAGAATCAATCAACTTTTCTGTGACAATGTAAATTGCCTTAATTTCATTGCAAATTGTATGTAGTAAGTTTTGAGTAGTTTTGCAATTCAAGCCCATTTAATTGGTCTTGGGGGTAAAATGGCCATGCTGGCCTAGTTGGCGAGTGCCAGGTCCTAGGCTTCATCAAAGGAGGCCATTTGAGGCTTGGACACCATTAATCAAATTCTTTCTATTAGTAATTCTGATATTAGCCAATAGCAATTCTGAGCCTATTCTTTACGCATTCATCATGTTAGCTCATATGTGTCACGCCCCGAGCCTGGGGGTGAGACCGGCACCCGGTGCCTCACCTATCTTTGCGTACCAACTTGTGACTAAGGGACTCTTAACATATGATATCATACTCTGGCCATGTGATACATTGCAAGGCAACTGCGACTGCTGACTAAATATCAATATAATCTTGGCCGATAAGGCCGTCATAATTATTGCAGCTGACAAACCAACCAAATACGTATACAAGGCCCGCAAGCCCAATATACTGCACTAACTGACAGGATATGTCTACAAGCCTTTACTCATGGATATACTGTGATCGGAACAACTTCCCGACCTACTCATAACATATATACACAAGATGTACATAAAGCTCTAGACCCGGCAACTCTGAAAGGCATGGAACTTACCGATCAAGCTGAACTCGGGCAACACTTAATGAGGAGGTCTACTTGCCTGTCTGTCTGAACCAGCACGCATGAAATGCAGCGCCCCCAGGAAAGGCACGTCAGTATGAAATAATGTACCGACTATGTAAGGCAATATATTAAAAGTTGAAACTGAACTGGCAATATAATAACTGGAAGTAACTAGGAGTCAAAGATAATCTGAAGATATGCTCACCTACTAGTATTGACTCATCTCTCTCAATATAGTAAGTAAAATAGCTGTCCGACCCTATAAGGCTCGGTATATATATATAACTGCTCTGCGATAGTAGGCTCATTCATAGGCGCTCGGCTATACTAGGCTCTGTATCTCGGCAAACTAGGCTCACTCATAGGGGCTCGACCAAAGTAGGCTCGGTATATCACTTACCATCTAATTAGAGGTTGACCAATAGGGCCTGTCCATAGATTATAGCTCGATGGTAACGAAAATACTGTAACACTGTATATATAGATTCTCTGCTCTCTTGACTGGAAGAAGATAATACTCAATTGAACATAAATTACCGATACAGAGAATATTGTAACTTACAAGACTAAGAAAATATACATAAATTTCGGGGTATGAATTTTTTTTTATGCCTCGTTATCAGAATCGTGTAATTATGAGATCATGCAAAATGAAGGAAGAACTTAGCCTTAACATACTTGGAGTAGAGAAAAATTCGTATGATATTCTTGAGAAAGATTGCACCGTGCTCATTTAGAATCGAAAAATCTTACGCTTCGAAGTTTTGATCACTTTGCAAATATTAGCATCTCACTTTAAAATTTATGAACCATGTTACTAATAAAGAATGAGATGTTTCTCTACAAGAATGGAAAATGACCGTACCCTTTTGTGGCTTTCTTTATAACACTTCTCCATCCAAATGATATAATGTAGTTATCGCTTCAAATATTGCCACCTTTACAAAGTGAATTAAGAGTCATCAAATATAAGATGTATTGCTGCCACGTTAAACTTCAAAACTTATCCAAAATGTCTTACATAATTACCAATTTCTTTATTAACTTGGTAATTCCCCACTAATCAATAATTAACCAATTACCCGCATAATTAAGAATTATCTCAAATTACTTAAAATATTACTCATTTTTAACATACCTTATACACCTCACTATCATGGTCATGTGGTACCTTGTATGACACTAATCCATAAATACTGGGTATTATAGCTTGGACTGTATTTTATCCCAAATCGACAAACTTCGATGAAACTCACTTTCTTCGATTTGCTTGAAATCTCACCTTCACAAATTTACTTGTCACTTGTTTGAAATAGCATAATACTTATAATCCCAAAATAATATCATCCCTGAACTTACGTCGATTTACTTACTACAAAATTTTAACGTACGAAAATGCGGGATGTAACATCTCATTTCTGAGCATATATCAATTTACTTATGGCGTACTTCTACGTACGAAAATATGGGGTGTTACATCATTCCCCCCTTTGGAACATTCGTCCTTGAATGTTGACTGGTGCGTTTATCATTTTCATACCCTATGTCTTCTGAATACTTTAGTACTCTCCTTGCCATCTAGGCAACTGTTCCGTGAATAAATCCAAAGGCCAAGGCATTCCCCCCTTTAGGCCTCTTTCTCACAACATGACTTGTGGTCGGAATCCTTCCTATATCGTAACTATTCCTACCTTCCATCACGTAGCCTGTACGACTCTGACCTTGTGAATGCGCCTATGTGACTCTTCTCTCCTTTTTCCTCTAGCTTTTAGCCAATTTCTAGGCCTCACTTTGTAAACATATATAGAGCTTAATAAGATGTCCCTCTAGGCATCTATGGGTATACCGAAGTCCTTAGATCAGTACTTATCAAACTTGCGACTATTTCTATATATTGTTTTATAGCCTCAATTATCCATCCATGTGACTTTACTGCATCTAGGTAGGTCATATCATATCATAACTCTTACTTCGATTTATCATTACTAATGCCTGCTACCAAACTCCTGGTTACTTCCGTTGCTTATCCCATATGTATAATCTAAGTCCTTTAATGCTTCCTCATTACTAGTCATCTTAAGAATGATGGCCTTATCTCATCTCATACTTTGTAACTTTTATCCATCTATTGTTGACTCACCTTAATACCGATAACTTGACCTCATATATAACACTTCCAGTAGGACTCACGTCCCATCGGGGAAAATCTGAAATGATTAGACTAATCTACCTGGGGAGATACCATGCTTCCATAACTGTATTTCATAGCATCCCAACGTGATTCATCCTATGTGGGTTATTCTAATCCCGTACAACTCATGAAATCCTCTTCAAGTCATTACTCGATCGAAGGCCCAAACGTCATCCTTTATTTATCACAATTACACCCTTTTTCCCTACCAGGGCAGCATACCATCTTTTCTAAATGCTACTAGTATTAGACTCCTTTGAGTTTATTTAGGCTATATTGAACTTTCTATAACTTAGAGAAACCAGCAGCTCTCTTGTTTCCATGGGCTTAATGCCGATCACTTATCCATTCTCGTTACCTTCTCACTCGCCCTTTTTTTTATCCTTACTTCTGTTTTCTTTAAACCTTGTTCCTCTACCATAATTTAGCTTGCGATTTACACATATCCATTTATACTACTCGCAACCTTCCTTCAACTTGCTTGCCCCATAGATTTCCTTGTGTTATTCTGGAACATCAAGTGAGACATCACATTGTCTCTAATTCTTCTTTACTCTCTTAACCAGACCTCTCAATACCTAGCAACCATGGGCTGGAAGGTATTCCACTGACGACACCGCTATTATTCCTGGATACTGAATCCCAACGCTTCTAGCCTTCTATCTGAAGTATGGACTATACACAACCTTCCGCATGTGAATATCTCATATATTGTTCACCTTTACCTTACTTACCTTTAAATCTCGCATTACATCTTCTATCTCATTCTTGGCCTCTTTTCCACATAGATATAATTCATATTCACAACTTGAGGCTCTATTATAATACTTGCACCTTTGGTGTATACCTAATCTGGTGAGAGCTTCATACCGACTTCTTATAAGGCTGGTACTTTTCTAACTGGCATTATCATATGGCTATTGTAGTATCTCTCTTGTAGCTCTGATATTAAGAGTGATTCTGCAATGTTCTCAATCACGATGTCCATAATTTTTTGGGTCCAATAATCAAATTCTTGATTTACTTAGTTGATGTAACTCTTTAGTTTCCTCTTCCCTATGATCAACCTTTATGTAGGCTTAAGCTATTTCATCTCATGGTATTAGTTATTACTTTTAGCCTTTTATGGTGCTATGGAATATCCATGATGCAATCCTTTAGCAATTCAATCCTTTGTTTATGACCCGGGCTCAATTCTTCCTTTTAACTTATACCGGAACCTTCTACGGCTGTATGATTATCAACATATATGCTGCATGGATAATACGTAAGCTATTACTTTTCCTGTTCTTTCTGCCTCCTTCTTGCGTCCGTACTTAGCTTATATTAGTGCCCACACATATTGGAATTCCATACAACTCATATGATCTTGATGTGAAGATCCAAAGGGGCCATCACCTATTTTATTACCCATTTCATACTTTCGAGGCCTTGAAAACCTCATCTATAGTTGCCTCGGTTTGTGTGCGCAGTCCGGGCGCGTAGCCGGACAACTTAAATATGAAATTCTGTGAAAAATACTAAGATTTTAATATTAAAATTAATAAATTTGACTCCGGTCAACATTCTGGGTAAATGGACCCGGACCCGTGATTTGACGGCCCCGGAGGGTCCTTAGGAAAATATGGGCCTTGGGCGTATGCCCGGAATCGAATTCCGAGGTCCCAAGCTCGAGAAATGAATTTTTGAGTGAAATTGTTTTTCTGAAATTTATTAAGAAAAGTGAAATGGAAATTGGTTAGAATGTGTTGGTATCGGGCCCGTATTTTGGTTTCGCCGCCTGGTACATGTCTTATATGTGGTTTAAGATATTTCTGTGAAGTTTGGTTGAAATTGGACGTCGTTTGACGTGTTTCCGACTTAAAACTCTAAAATTGAAAGTTTATGAAGTTTGAAGAAAAACTAGTGATTTTGACGTTTGATTTGTTGTTTTTAATGTTATATTGGCGATTTGATCGCATGGTTAAGTTCGTAGGATGTTGTTGATTTAGTGCATGTGATTTGTTAGGAGCCCCCAGGGCTCGGGAGTGTTTCGGTGGTGTCTCGGAGTGATTTTGAACTTAGGAAGATTGCTGGTTTTTGGCTTCAGCAGTTGCAGGTCTATTTGTTCTTCGCGTTCGCGACGCCTCTTCCGCGTTCGTGAAGCTTTAAACTTTTCCTTCATCGCGTTCATATCCATTCCCTCACGATCGCGTAGGGTTATTTGACCCTGAGGACTTAGCCCTCTTTTCCTCTTCGCATTCGCATACAATTGACCGTGTTTGCGTAGCTTTATCTTCTTCATCGCGTTCGCGTGATGTCCCACGCGTTTGCGTAGGTCAATTTCTAGACCTCAGCCTTTTTACTCTTCGCGTTCGTGTTCACCCTTCCGCGAATGCGATGGTCTGTCAAGTCTACCCTTCGTGAACGCGACCTCCCTTCCGCGAACGCGAAGGGCAATTTTGCCCAGTGGTATATAAATATTTCCAGAACAATAGCTTCGGGATTTTTCATATGTTTTCACGAAATTCATCTTCTCCAAGGTCCTTAGGCATCCATTGAAGCCATCCTTCACCAAAACTTCTTGGGTTAGTAAATTTTAACTTGTTTCCTTCATTTTTCATCTATATCTCATGAATTCCTAAGCCCAAAACATGCAAATTAGAGTAGAAAATTGGGAATTTGGTAGAGTTAGGCCCTTTTGAATTTTCTTGATTTAGACCGTTTTGGGGTCGAATTTGAAAACAAATTATGTATTCGGACTCTTGGATGAATGGGTGACGTGGTTTTGGTTCGAGCCTCGAATTTTGTTATTTTTGAAGAATGCATGGAGATGGGTAATTAGGCTATGTAATTGAATTATTGAATCCTTATTGATATACTTGAGTTGATTATGCCTAGATAATACCATTCTAGAGTTGAATTCTAAAGGAAAGGCGGTGTTAGAGGGTTGATTGCTATATTTTGGACCCGAGGTAAATGTTTGGTCTAACCTTAGCTTGAGGGAATATGAGTTGAGTATCATTTGCTATTTGCTAATTGTCAAATACAATGTATAGGCATGGTGACGAGTATCTATACATTGGTGTCTAGCATGACCGTGAGTCCCTATATTATGAATATTCTGACTTTGTTGTAATTTCTATGCCTAATTGATGATTTCTATATGATGTAAAGGGCATGTGAAGGAATATGAGGTAATTACATTCTTTTGGAGCATTGGCTCAAATTGTAAAACGAATGATGAAGGAATATGCGATAATTACATTCTTTGGAGCATTGGCTCAAATTGTGAAACGAATAATGAAGAAATATGAGGCAAGTACATTCTTTGGAGCATTGGCTCATATTGTAAAACAAATGATGAAGGAATATGAGATAATTACATGCTTTGGAACATTGGTTCAAATTGTGAAACGAATAATGAAGAAATATTAGGTAATTACATTCTTTGGAGCATTGGCTCAAATTGTGAAACGAATAATGAAGAAATATGAGGTAATTACATTCTTTGGAGCATTGGCTCAAATTGTAAAACAAATGATGAAGGAATATGAGATAATTACATGCTTTGGAGCATTGGCTCAAATTGTGAAACGAATAATGACGAAATATGAGGTAATTACATTCTTTGGAGCATTGGCTCAAATTGTAAAACAAATGATGAAGGAATATGAGATAATTACATCCTTTGGAGCATTGGCCCAAGTAATAGAATAAATTATGGAAATGAAAGTGAAAGAAAGAGGAAGAATTATTGAAATATACCCTTGCCAGGTCATCGTTGTATAGTTCCCTTGCCGGGATTTAATTGTTTAATTAATGTTCCCTTTCCGGGATTTAATTGTTTAATTGATGTTCCCTTGCCGGGATTTCCATTTTTTTTCTCTCTGTTTATTTCCTTGCCCTTGTTTGTGATTGCTGTTTGGGTGAGGAAGAGTGTTAAAGCACGAAGGGTGATG